>CAUYTI010098532.1:0-25243 GCA_963575145.1 Galago senegalensis | reverse complement strand
TTTATATAAATATAAAATACACTATTTTTCTTGTTTATATTTTATTTAATTTATAAATATGCCAATACTATCTCAACATATAACAATATAAATATATATATATGTGTGTGTTTATATATATATATTTGTGTTTATATATATTTGTTCATTTATATATATATATATATATTTATTTATTTATATATATTTAAATTAGGAGTAATTCCAATACAAATGATTTTTTTCATTCTTTTTTTTTTTAATTAAGACAGAGTCTTGTTTTGTTAGGTTTGGTATAGTACACTGGAAACATAGGTCACAGTACACTTCAAGTGTTCTCAAAAAGGGAAGCTATTTCCTAAGTTGAGATGCCAGGAGCCTGCATAACTTCTGGCCATTTTTTATTCTCCAGAGATGTGTTTCTCACTATTACTGAGAATTGTCTCCAATTCAGACAATCCAAGTGAGTGGGCCTCCCAAATATCCATGATGAGAGGCATGAAGAACCAACCCTGGCCACAAAACCTTGTTTGAAACATATCCCATCTCCAATGTCTGAAGTGGTGGCTAACCATGAGGGTGGTGAGTTCGAAAATTGTCCCATCCAATATACAACAAAAAATTTCTGGGCATTGAGGCAGGACACTGTAGTTCAAGTTACTTTGGAGACTGAGGCTTAAGATCTGCATGACCCCAGGAGATGGAGGTTTCTGTGAGCTATGATTTCACAGGACACTACTTAGAGAGACAAACCATACTCTGTCTCAAAGGAAAAAAAAAAGAACAAAGAGTATCCTACTTAATTGTCTCTATGCAGTTTTAATATCTGCAATGCAGCTTGAGTCTCACTGCTGCACAAAATCTCAACTGTTGTGTTAACTTAGCAATTGAAATCTCAGCCATTAATGTAATCAATAAGGCACAAATGGTAGATTTCTTCTTTGCTCTTGGATGGAGGGCTAAGATATATCCTGGTTCAGGGTGACACTTGTGGCTCAGTGGGTAGGGCACCTGCCCCATATGCCAAGGGTGGTGGGATCAAACTCAGCCCCAGTCAAACTGTAAGAAAAAATAGCTGGGTGATGAGGCAAGTTACTGAGTCTTAGCTACTTGGGAGGCTGAGACAGGAGAATAGCATAACCCAAGGAGTTAGAGGTTGCTGTGAGCTGTGTGATGCCACATCACTCTACAAAGGGGAACAAAGTGAAACTCTGTCTCTATAAAAATGAAAAAAAAATGTCCTAGATCAAACACTTGCAGGACATTGGCTGAAATTAGCAGAAAATTCCAGTGAGTATATTTGACCAGAAGCCTGGATTGCAAGGCATTCGAGGATAAATTCACAACATGGTCACCATGGATAACATCGCAATGGGTGTTGCCCTGGGTTACCATAAAAAAGCTTAATCTTATTCCTGGTACATATGCATAGTTGCTGTCCAGGTATGTTGTTGGGATCATACTGTAACAAAGATTGGGGTTCTTTTCTCCTCACTCAATTGCTACTTCCTAAATTTTGTTTTGTAACCACGGCCAAGCTATTCAACAATCCATCCTTTCCATTTCTAGTTCTGTATTTGCAATCAAATAGTAGAGTGTGCTTTATACCTAGTGATGCCCTGGGAAATTATTGAAGAAGAAACTGAGCCCAATGAACGAATAATGTTTTGACAGACCTAAATGCTTTATTACACAATTCCCAGTTCTACTTTACATGATGTTTTACTTCTTTCTCTGGAATAGGCTTCATTCATATAATAAGTGTCTCTCTGATGTTTCCCCCTTGATATCTGTTGAGGCACTATCTCCAGTAGTGTACTCCATACCTTCAGTTATTTATGATGATCATGGAAAATGTGAGCCTATGTATAAATTTCCATTAATCCTGAATTCTGTGTTAGTTCTTCCTAAATTTTTGGCGTTTGGCTACAATGCAACTTGAAGAGTTATGTTAGATTACAAGTATAATACAGAATAACTAATGAAAACTGATAAGGATAAAAGAGATCCATGAATATTTGTGGTCATCTCCCACGACAGATATGTAAAAGAGTCCTAACATACTCCCTGTTTTTCACCGAGGTCTGAGAATTGGACAATCCATAAAGTCCATGATAAGGTCATTTGTAGGAGACCTCAATAATTCATCCAACTCCTGACTACAATATTTTGATACTCTGGGGAGCTAAATTGGGCTAATCCAATGAGCTCACATGCTAAACACAAGGCTGAGCAAGAGAAGGACAACCTCAGCCCTGATCACCCCCTGGATTTCTACTCAATTAGAAAGGGTAGTCAAGTGTTATATTACTTACCTATATTTCCAGATACCCCAGAGGCTAAGTGAGGAGGATCACTCCATCAGAAGAGTTGGATGGCATGGTGCTCAAGCTTGAGATAATGGAAATTATGACCTGGGGAACAGAGTGACAATCAGTTTCATGATAATTAATGAACAAAATAAGGAAGGAAAGAAAAAGAAATAGAGGGAGGAAGGGAGAGAGGAAAAAATAAAGACAGAGAGAGTGAGAACAACAAGAAAGAAAGAGAGAGAAAGAAAATAGATATTTTGCAAGGTACAGTTTCCAAGAGTGAAATTACAAGGACAGGTGAATAGGCAGATGGAATATAGGAGTACATAAAAAAAGGGGATTTATTATAGCCCTCAGAGTGAGGAGAGAACAATTACAGAGGACAAGATCCTTTGAGGTTGGTTTCATAGGAGACTGCCATTTGATCTCATGAGTAGAAGTTGTCCAGAAATGGCTGGTCCCTGGTCTTGGATTGATGGGAAAGAAAACATTGGTCCAGATTGCAAGATGCTGCAAAAGAGGTGAGTGTATAATTTGGATATTTTATTATGCATTTAAATCCTGACTTGAGTCAAGAATTTACTGTGTGGACAGTTTATAGTGACTACAATGATCTAAGAAAGCAAAGAGTCAGGGTTGGGGATTTTAGGAAAATAAATTTTCCAGGAGAGAATAATTTCTCCAGTTGATGTCTAATCTAGGCAAAATTTTTCAAGAATAGTTCCTTTGTCAAAAATAAAAATAATAGCCAGGTATTGTGGTGGTATCTGGCACCTGTAGTCCCAGCTATTCAAGAGGCTTAGAGAAGAAAATTGCCTAAACCCCAGACTTGGGGATTGCTGTGACCTGTAGATGCCACAGAACTTTACAGAGTGTGATAAATGAAGTGTCTGTCTCTATGAAGAAATAATAATAATAATAATAAAAAGTTAAAATGAAGAGTAACTCCAATATAAATGGTTGTCTCCATGTATTTATCGAGACATAGTCTTGTTTTGTTCCCATGGATAAAGCACCCGGGTATCATAGTTCACACAAATTTCAAGTGTTCTCATCAAGTGAACATATTCCCTCAGCTGGCATGCCAGGAGACTAGATAACATTTATCCTTTTTTAATATTTCACTGATGGCTATCTAATTAGTGCTCTTGCTGATCTACAGTTGAGAAGCTTATACAATCCAAATGAGTGGGCCTCCCAAATTTTCAAGATGAGAGGCACAAAGAACCACCCCTGGCCACAAAACCTTATTTGAAAAATATCCCATTATTAATTTCTGAAAATGTGGCTCACAACGAGGGTGGTGAGTTAGAAAATGGTCTCAGCCAATCTGCATCAAAAAATGCTGGGTGTTGAGACAAAAGCCTGTATTTCAAGCTACTAGGGAGGCTGAGGCAAAAGAACTGTCTGAACCCAGGACATGAAGGTTTCTGTGAGTTGCGATGGCACATCATTCTATTGAGAGTGACAAAATTTAACTGTGTTACAAAAAGTAATTATAAAAGAAACAAAGCACATCCTAATTAAATGCACCTATGCAGTTTTACCATCTGGAATGCAGCTTGAGTGTCACTGCTGTACAAAACCGCAACTGTTGTGTTAGCCTAGTGACTCAAATCTCTGCCATTAATGTAATCAATAAACCACAAATGGGAGATCAGTTCTCTGTCTGGATATTGAGAGCTAAGTAATATCCTGGGCTGGGGCTACACCTATGATTCAGTGGGTAGTGCACCAGCCCAATATGTTGAAGTTAGTGGGTTTAAACCATGCCCCAGCCAAACTACAACAAAAAATATCTGGGCATTGTGGAAGGCACCTGTTGTCCCAGCTACTTGGGAGGCTGAGGCAGAAGAATTACCTAACCCACGGAGTTGAATTTTGCTGTGAGCTGTGTGATGCCAAGGCACTCTACCAAGGGTGATAAAGGGATACTGTCTCTACAAAATAAATAAATAAATAAATAAATAAATAAATGTCCTGGATTAAATACTTCCATGGAACTGGCTAAAGTGAGCAGAAATGTTCTATGAGTATCTTTGACCAGGAACCTGGATCCCACAACATTCCAGGATTAAGTCACTTCATGGTCACCATGCATGATATCAGAATGGGTTACCATCTTTTAGCTTAATCTTATTCTTTCTACACATGTGTAGTTGATGTCTGGGTTTGTTGTTGGGTTCAAACTGTTACAAAGAGTGGGGTTCTTTTCTTCACACTCAATTGCTACTTCCTAAATTTTGTTTTGTAACCATGGCCAAAGTATTCATTGACCCATCCTTTCCTTTTCAAGTGCCATTTTTGTAATCAATTGGAAGAGTTTTCTTCATAAATAGTCCAGCCCTGGGAAGTTATAAAACAAGAAATAAAGTCCAAATATTGGACAATGATTGCACATGCCTAATTGCTATGTAAAACAATTCCCAGTTCTACTTTACATGACGTTTTACTTCTTTCTCTAGAATAGGATTGTCTCGGATAGTAGGTGTCTCCCTGAAAGTTCCCTATCCATATCTGGTGAGGTGCTACCTCCATTAGTGTATTCCATCCCTGCAGTTATTTATGATGACCATGGGAAATATCAGCCTATCAATAAATTTCCTTAAATCCTGAATTCCATGCTATGTCTGCCTAAACTTTTGACTTCTTGGCTACAATGCAACTTGAAGAATTATTTTGGAACACAGGTATACTACAGAATAACTAATTAAAAGTGATAAGGTTAAAAGACATCCCTGCATAGTTGTGGTCATCTTCCACCACAGATATGTAAAAGAGATCCTGACATACTCCCTATTTGTGATTGACACCTGAGAATTGGACAATCCTTAAAGTCCACTATAAGCTCATTTTTTAAAGAGACCTCAATGATTCATCCCATGCATGACTACAATATTTCAATACTCTGGGGAGCTAAATTGGGATGATCTAATGAGCTCCCACCTTAAAAACAAGGCTGAGAAATAAAAGGACACCCTCAGCTCTGATCATTCCCTGGTTTCTACTCAATTAGAAAGGATATTAAAGTGTTGTATCAATTGCCTCTAGTTCCAGCTACTCCAGAGGCCGAGAGAGGAGGATCATTTCAACCAAAGAGTTGAATGTCATTTTGTGCAAGACTGAGATGACAAAAAATCTAGCTTTTATATGAAAGAGAGAGTCAGTGTCATGAAAATGAATGAAAAGGAAAAGATATAAAAAGGATATATAAATATATGAGCTACTGACTTGTAAGTATATATTTTGGATCCTGAGATGTTGCTGTATTCCTTGATCACTTCTATGAGTTTTGAAGTTGAGTCTGTGAAATTTTCCAACTATTGGGTCATGCCATCAGCAAAGAGTGAGAGTTTAATCTCATCTCATCTTATTTGGTTACCATTGATTGCCTACTCTTGCTTTATGGTGATAACTAAGACTTCCATTACTATGTTTATAGAAGTGAAGCCAGTGGGTATTTTTGCTTCATTCCTGATATAAGTCAAAATGTTTTAAATTTTACACCATACAATATGATATTGGCTGTGGGTATGCTGTAATTGACCTCTATCACTTCAATAAATGTCCCTTTTATACCTATTTTCTTAAGAATTGTGATCGTGAATGGATGCTGTATATTACCAAAGGCTTTTTCTCCATTAATTAGGAGAATCTCATGGCTTTTTTTTTTTCATAAAAACGAATGTGATTGATATGATGTATTATATTTCTAGATTTCCATATGTTGAACCAAACCTATAACACTGGAATAACATCAACTTGATCATGGTGTAATTTTTTTTGTGTGTGTTGTTGAATTCTATTTGCTAAGATTTTACTGAATATTTTTTCATCTATATTCATTTATGATATTGGTTTATAACTTTCTTTCTTTGTTGGACCCTTTCCCTGGGTTGGGAAGAATTTCTTCTTTTTTATGCTTTGAAATATGTTGTATAATATAGGTACTAGTACCTCTTGAAACTTTGATAGAATTTATCGGAGTCTAGGAGATCCAGGTTTCTTTCACCTGCAGTGGCAATGCACTCTCCAAGACTGACAAAATGAAACTCTGTCTAAAAAAAAAAAAGAAAGAAAGAAAGAAAAGAAAAGAACAAAGAGCATTGAACTTCAGTGTCTCTATGCAGTTTTTCCATCTGAAATGCAGCATGAGTCTCACTGATGTACAAAAGCTCAACTTTTGTGTCAGACTAGCAATTGGAATCTCAACCACTAATATCATCAATAAGGCATAAAGGAAAGATCACTTTTCTGTCTGTGAATGGAGGGCTAAGAAATGTCCTAGATCAAATAGTCGCAGGACACCAGATGAAGTAAACATAAATCTACAGTGAGTATCTTTGACCAGAATCTTGGATCGCATGGTATTCCAGGATGAAATCACTCCATGGTCTTCATAGATGGCATCAGAATGTGTATTGCTCTGGTTTATGATATTTAAGTTTAATCTTATTCTTGCTAAGAATGCATAGTTGCTGTCTGGATTTGCAGTTGAGTTCCCACTGTTACTAAGAGTGGGGTTCTTTTCTCCTCAATGAAGTCGTGTTTTCTTAATTTATGTTGTAAGCATGGACAAGGGATTCAACAATCCATCCTGTCCTCTTCAAGTTACAGATTTGTAATCAAATGGAAGAGTGCTGTTTATACCTAGTGCTGCCCTGAAATGTTAAAGAAAAAGAAAACGATAATACAAAATAACTAATGAAACCTGATAATAATAAGAGAAACCCTTGCATAGTTGTGGTGATCTCCCAACATGGCTATTTAAAAGAGTCCTGACATACTCCTTATGTGTCACTGAGGCCTGAGGATTGAACAATCCTCAAAGCCCTGGTAAGCTCATTTCATAAATGGAGGACAATGACTTATCCCATGCATGACTATAATATTTTGATTCTCCTGGCAACCATATTGGGCAGAACCTCTGAGGTCTCTGATTAGAGACAAGGGTGAGTAACAGAAAGACAACTTCATCCCTGATCTCCCACCAGAATTCTACACACAAAGACACTGTAGTCAAGTGTTGTATCACTTACCTATACTTCTAGGTACTCCAGCGGCAGGAGGATCACTTCAACCATAGAGTTGAATGTCACTGTGTGCAGGTTAGGGTCATGCAAATACTAGCCTAGGGAGTAGAGTAAGAGTCATATCAAAAATAATGAAAGAGAAAACAAAGAAGGAAGAAAAGAAGGAAGGAAGGAAGGAAGGAAGGAAGGAAGGAAGGTAGGAAGGAAGGAAAGAAGGAAGGAAAGAGGAAAAAGGAGAAGAGAAAGGAATAAAGGTAAGAAGAAGGAAGGAAGGAAGGAAGGAAGGAAGGAAGGAAGGAAGGAAGGAAGGAAAAAATCAAGACAGAAAGGAGAGAAAGGGCAGAAAGAAAGAAAGAAAGAAGGAAGGAAGGAAGGAAGGAAGGAAGGAAGGAAGGAAGGAAGGAAGGAAGGAAAGAAAAAAGGAAGAAAGAAAGAAAGAAAGAAAGAAAGAAAGAAAGAAAGAAAGAAAGAAAGAAAGAAAGAAAGAAAGAAAGAAAGGTTTCTAGGTATAGTTTCCAACATCAAAAGGTCAATAGGCAAATGGAATACAGGACTACATAAATAAGAAGATTTGCTGTGATCCCTGGGGGGAGAAGGGAACAATGAACCAGGTCAAATTGGTTTCTGGTTGGTTCCTTAGGAGACTGATAGTTGATCTGATAAGTAGGGGTAGTCCAGAGATGTCTGGTTTCTAGTCTTGAACTTATAAGGGCAAGGGAATACTGGTGCAGATTGAAAAGTGCAACAGAAGGGATGGAGGGTGTAATTGGGATTTTTTAGTGTGCATAAAAAACCTGACTTCATTCAATCATTCATTATGCGTGGGCAGTTTAGGGAGACTAAAAGAATGTAAGGGGTTGTAGGGAAAAAAATTCCCTATCAGAGAATAATTTCTCCAGTTGACTTCTAATCTAGGGGATAATTTTCAAAACTAAATTCGTGGTCAAATGTAAACGTAAAAGCCAGGCATTGTGCCATGCACCTGTAGTCCCAGCTACTCAGGAAGCTGAAAGAAGAAAATCACGTAAGCCCAGGAATTGGAGGTTGCTGTGCTCTCTAGATGCCACAGAACTTTACTGAGTGTGATAAAGTAAGTCTCTTTCTCTATAACAAACAAATAAACAAAAAATAAATAAAAATGAAAAGTAACACCAATACAAATGTTTTTCTCCATTTCTTTATTCAGACGTAGTCTTGTTTTGTTTCCTTTGATAGTGTACCTTAATATTATAGTTCACAACAAAGTTCAAGTGTTCTCATCGAGCAAACTTATTTCCTCTTCTGGCATTCCAGGAACCTGCACAACATCCAGCCATTATTTTTCCTTCAGAGATGGGGAACTCACCAGTGCTGAGGCTGGTCTCCAATTCAGATGCACAATCCAACTAACTGGGACTCCCAAATTTCTAAGATTAGAGTCATAAAAAAACACCCCGGGCCACAAAAACTAGTTTTAAAAAATCCCATGTTCAATGTCTGATGTAGTGGATCACCATTTGGGTGATAAGTTTGAAAATGGTGTCACTCAATCATCAACAAAAAAGTAGCTGAGGATTGAGCAGGGCGCCTGTAGTTCAAGCTACTGGGAAGGCTGAGGCCAAAGAATTGCCTGAGCCCAGGGGATGGAGGTTTCTGTGAGCTGTGATGGCACCACACTCTACCTAGAGTGACAAAATGAAACTCTGTCTCAAAAAAAAAAAAAAAAAAAGCAAGGAAAGAATGAAGAGCATCTTACAAGAGTGTTTCTATGCAATTTTATCATCTGGAATGCAGCTTGAGACACACTGCTGTACAAAATCTCCACTGTTGCATTAGCTAGTGATTGGAATCTCAGCCAGTAATGTACTCAATAATGCCAAAATGGCAGAAGGTTTCTCTGTCTGTTGATGGAGGGCTAAGAAAGGTCCTGTATCAAACACTAGCAGAACACCATCTGAAGTGAGAATGCTCCACTATGCATTTTTCACCTGAAGCCTGGATCCCACAACGCTCCAGGATGAAATCACTACATAGTTATCATGGATGACATCACAATGGATGTTGCCCTGGTTTACTATCTTTAAGTTCCATCTTATTCCTGCTAATCATGTGCTCATATTATTCCTGTTAAGCATGTGCAGTTGCTATCCCCGTTTGTCTTTGGGTTTAAACTTTTACAAATTGAGTGTTTTCTCTACACTCAATTCCTGCTTCCTAAATTTTGTTTTGTAACCATGGCCAAGAAATTCAACAGTTCATCCTTTCCTTTTCAAGTTTTGGATTTGTAATCAAATGTAAGAGTGTGGTTTATACCGAGTGTTGTCTTTGGAAGTTAAATAAAAAGAAATCGAGCTCAATGATCAGACAATCATTGACAGACCTTAATCGAACATCACACAATTCCCAGTTTTACTTTTCATGACATTTGACTTTTTTTCTCTAAAATAGTCTTGTTTCAGACAGTAGGTGTCTCACTGAAGGTTCTCTATCAAATCTGGTGAGGCAATTTGTCCAGTAGTGTACTTCATAACTGCAATTATTTATAATGATAAGAAATATCAGCCTAACTTTCAATTTCCATCAATCCTTAATTCTATTCTAGATGTGTCTAAACTTTTGGCTTCTTGAGAACAATGCACGTTGAAGAGTTAAGTTGGATCACACATATAATACATAAAAACTAATGAAGCCTTATGAGGAAGAGATTCATGCATAGTTGTAGTGATCTCACAGCACTTATGTAAAACAGTCATGACATACTCCCTATGTGTCATTGAGTCCTGAGGATTGGACAATCCTCAAAGTCCCTGATAAGCTCATTTTCTTAGTAGACCTCAGTGATTTATCCCATGTGTGTCTACAATATTTCAATACTCAGGGAAGACATGGACAATCTATCCTTGGTAACAGAGTGAGAGTCAGTCACATGAACAATAATAAAAGATAGATAAACATAAAGATAAGAAAGAAAAAAGAAGGAATGAAAGAAAGAAAGAGAGGAAAAAAAGAAAAAAAAGAAATTTACCTAGGTACAGTTTCCAAAGCAAAATTAGGAGGAAAGTTTAGCAGGCAGATTTAATGCAAAACTACATAACGAAGAGATTTATCATGGTCCCCAGGGTGAGGAGGGAAAAATGAGTCTGGACAACTTTGTTATGTTTTGTTAATTAGGAGATTCATAGTTGATCTAATGTGAAGGGGTCATCCAGAGATTTTTGTTTCCTGGTCTTGGACTTATTGTGGCAAGGGAATATTGACCCAGATTGGAAAGTACAGCAGAAGGGGTTAAATGTAACTCTGGATATTTTAGTGTGCATAAAATTTCTGACTTGAGATAAGAATTCACTGTGAGAGAAGTTTACAGTGATTACAATTATGTAAGACACCAAAGGCTCAGAGTTTTGAAAAATATGAAGTCTTGACTAACAGGCGTTGTTAGGAAAAAATATTTTCTATGAGAGAATAATTTCACTAGTGGACATCTAATCTAAGTTAAAATTTTCTACACTAGATCTGTGATCAAAAGGATAAATAATAGTCATTGAGGTATGCACCTGTAGTCCCAGATCTTTGGGTGGCTAAGAGAAAAAAATCTCCTGAGCCCTGGAGTTGGAGGTTTCTGTGATATGTAGATGCCACAGAAATTACTGAGTTGATAAGTAAAGTAAGACACTTTAAAAAGAAAGTGTTAAAAATGAGGAGAATCTCCAGTACAAATGGTTTCTTCATTTATTTATGGATACAGAGTCTTGTTTTGTTGCTTTTAATAGAGCATCCTGGTATCATAGCTCAAAGAAAACTTCAAGTGTTCTCATAACATGAACCTCAGCTGGCATGCCTTGAACCTGGAAAACACCTAGACATTCTTTATTCTTCAGAGTTGTGTATATTACTAGTCCTGAGGCTGTTCTCCTCAGACAAGCCAACTGCCTCCAAAATTGCCAAGATGAGAGGCATGAAGAGCCATCCCTGGCCACAAAACCTAGTTTGAAAAGTATCCCATCTTTGATTTCTGAAGTGATGGCTCACCATGAAGGTGAAGAAGTTGAAAAAGGTCCCAGCCAATCTTCAAAAAATAATAGTGGGGCGCTGACATGGGATCCTTTAGTTCAATCTAATGTGGAGAGTGAGGCAAAAGAATCACCTCAGCCCAGGAAATGGAGGTCTGTGATCTGTGATGGCACAGCATCCTATCTAGAGTGACAAACTGAAACTCATTCTCAAAAAATAAATAAATGAATAAAAGGAAAAGGAAAGAATGGAAGAAAGAAAGAAAGAAAGAAAGGAAGAAAGTGCATCCTAATTAAGTGTCTCTATGTAGTTTTACCATGTGGAAACAGCTTTACCCTCACTGCTGTACAAAATCTCAACTTTTGTGTCAGCCTAGTAACTGGAATCTTGGTCATTAATGTAATTGGTAAGGCACAAATGGGAGATTACTTCTCTGTTTTGCATGGTGGTATAAGAAATGTCCTGCATAAAACACTTGGAGGACACCAGCTAAAATGCGCAGCAAAGTCCATTGAGTATCTTTAACTAGAAGTCTGATTCTCACAACATTCCTGGATGAATTCATTACATGGTAACCATGGAAGAAATCACAATGGGTGTTGCCCTGCATTACCATCTTTAAGCTTAATTTTATTTCTGCTAACCATCCAAAGTTGCTGTTTCTGTTTGTTGTTAGGTTTAAACTGTTACAAAGACTGGTGTTCTTTTCTCCAAACTCAATTACTGCTCCCTATTTTTTTTTTTTTTTTGGTAAACATGGCCAATGGATTAAACAACCAATATTTTTTTTTTTTTTTCAAGTCATGGATTTGCAATCAACAATAAGATTTGGTTTATACATAGTGCTTCCCTGGGATTTTATAGAACAAATGGAGCCCAAAGATTGGACAATGGTTTGACAGACCTAAATGGTAAGTCACATAATTCCCAGTTCTACATTTCATGATGCTTTACTTCTTTCTTTCTTTTTCTTTTTTGATTATATATATATGTACATATATAATTTTATTAAATCATAACTGCATACACTGATGCACTCATGGGGTACAGTGAGCTGGTTTTACATATAATTTGAAATATTTTCATAAAACTGGTGAACAAAGCCTTCATAGTATTTTCTTAAATATTGTTTCAAGGCATATATATTCTATTTTAGAATGTTTCACATGTAAAGTTATGAGATGCTCCATAGGCATGGTCCCAGCAATCACCCTCCCTCCATTCATCCTCCCTCCTCCCCTCCCCTTCCTCTCACTTTTCCCTGTATTTTGGGCTATAATTGGGTTATGGCTTTCACATGAAAGGTGCAAATTAGTTTCATAGTAAAACTGAGTCCATTGGATACTTTTTCTTCCATTCTTGAGATACTGGGCTATGAAGAATATGTTCCAACTCCATCCATGTAAACATGGAGATAAAGTCTCAGTCTTTTTAAAGGTTGCTTAATATTCCGTAGTGTCTATATACCAAAATTTCTTGATCCATTCATGGGTTGTTTGGCACTTGGGCTTCTTACATGACTTAGCAATTATGAATGAGCTGCAATAAACATTCTGGTATACAAATCTTTGTTGTGGTGTGTTTTTGGTCTTCTGGATATATACTTAGTATAGGAATTGTAGCATTAAATGGCAGGTCTATTTTTAGTTCTTTGTGTGTTCTCCAAACATATTTCCAAAAGAAACATAATAGTTTTCATTTCCACCAACATTGTGGAAGTGATGCCTTTTCTCCACATTCACACCAGCCATCTCTGGTTTTGGGATTTTGTGATATGGGCTAATCTTACTGGAATTAGATGATATCTCAAAATAATTTTGATATGCGTTTCTCTGATGATTAATGATAATGAGCTTTTGTTCATATGTATGATAGCCATGAGTCTAAGTTCTTCAGAGAAGATTCTCTTCAAGTTCCTTGCCCAACCTAAGATAGGATCACTTGTTATTTTTTCACTACTATGTTTGAAATGTCTGTGGATTCTAGTTATTAAACCTTTTCTGAAGACATAAACTGTAAACATCTTCTCCCATTCTGAGTGCTGACTGCTTGTTTTACTTACTGTGTTTTTGGCTGTGTAGAAGCTTTTTAGTTTGACCATGTCCCAGTAGTGTATTTTTGATGTTACTTCAATTGCCCAGGTGAACCTCTTGATGAAATATTTGTCCAGGTCAATTGCTACAACTGTTTTCCCTGTACTTTCTTCTCCTATTTTTATACTTTCATGGCTTAAGTTTAAATCTTCAATCTAGTGAGGGTCTATCTTAGTTAATGTTGCAAGGTGTGGGTCCAGTTTCAGTCTTCTAAAGGTCAATAGCCAGATCAGCCAGCACCATTTGTTAAATAGGGAATTTTTTCCCACTCAGTGTTTTTAATTGGCTTATCATGGATCAGATAATGGTAAATAACTGGGTTAACCTCTTGGTTCTCTATTCTGTTCCATACATCTACCTCTCTGTTTTTGTGTCAGTACCATGCTGTTTTGATTACTATTGTTTTATAGTATAGTCTGAGTTCTGGTAGTGTGATTCATCCTGCTTATTTTTTATTTCTGAGTAGTGATTTGTCTATTTTAGATTTTTTTTATGATTCCATATAAAACAAAATATTTTTTTCAAGATCTTTAAACTATGACAGTAGAGCTTTAATACAGATTGCATTAAAATTTTATATTTCTTTGGGTCGTATGGAGATTTTAACAATGTTGATTCTTCCCAAACATAAGCATGGCATGTTTTTCCAGTTAACATTTTCAGGTATTTCTTTTCTTAGACTTTCATAGTTCTCCTTATAAAGATTTTTCACATGCTTTTTAAGTAAAATTCTCAAATATTTCATCTTATAAGTGAGTAGTGTGAATGGAATAGAGTCATTACCATTTTTTTAGCTTGACTACTGTTGGTATATATAAAGGCTATGGACTTAAGAGTGTTGATTTTGAAAACTGAGACCTGGCTGTATTCCTTGATAACTTCTAAGAATTTTGTACTAGAATCCCGGTGTTTTCCTGATATACAATTATATAATCTGTGAAGAGTGAAACTTTGATCTTTTCTGACCCTATATGGATAACCTTGATTGTCTTTTCTTCCCTAATTTTGATGGCTAAAATTTTGATTACAATGGTAAAAGCCAGTGCAAACAACAGGTAACCATTCCCGGTTCCTGCTCTGAGTGGAAATATTTTTAATTTAACTCCAATCAAGGCTCGGCGCCTATAGCTCAACCCGCTAAGGTGCCAGCCATGTACACCTAAGGTGGCGGGTTCAAATCCCCAGCCCGGATCCGCCAAACAACAATGATTGCTGCAGCAAAAAATGGCCGGGCGTTGTGGCGGGTGCCTGTGGTCTCAGCTACTTGGAAGGCGGAGGCAGGAGACTCACTTGAGCCCAGGAGTTGGAGGTTGCTGTGAGCTGTAATGCCACGGCACTCTACCCAGGGGGACAGCTTGAGTCTCTGTCTCAAAAAAAAAACCAAAAAAACTCCAATCAAATTGATATTGGCTCTAGATGGCCTCTATCAATTTATGAAATTTCCATTCTATACCAATTTTCTTAAGTGTTCTGATCTTGAAAGATATTATCAATAGATTTTTCTTAATCAACTGAAAGAACATATGGTCTTTGTTTTTTAATTTGTTTATTTGCTAAAATATTCATAGATTAACATGTATTGAAATAGGCTTGAGACACTTGGATAAAACCCACTTGGTCCTGGTGCATAATTTATTTGATGTGTTATTGGATTATGTTTTTTGGAATCTTGTTGAATATTTTTGTATCAATATTCAATAGTGATATTGGTCTATAATTTATTCTCTTGTTTTCTCTTTTCCTGTTTTGGGGTTAAAGGTGATGTGTGCTTCATGGATCTGTTTGGTAGTATTCCTTCTTTTTCTATATTCTGGAAAAGGTTAAATGATATAGGTAATAATTTCACTTTAATGGTTTGGTAGAATTCTAATGTGAAACCATCTGGTCCTGGACTGTTCTTTTTTGGGGAGATTTTGTATAGTTGATGCTATTTCAACACTTGATATAGGCCTGTTCAATATTTCCACTTCATTCTGGCTATGTACTGAAAGGTGCCATGCTTCCAATTATTGGTCAATTTCCTTCATATTTTCATATTTCTCAGAATAAATTTCTTGTAATATTCCCTAAGGAATATTTGAATTTGTGAGGAGTCTTTTATTATTGTCTTTACCTTTTCTGACTGATGAAAAGAGAGATTTTATTTTTATTTTTATTTTTTTTGTTTTTTTCCTGGTTAAGTTGGTAAAAGTTTTATGTATTTTATGAAGCTTTTCAAAAAAACAACTTTTTGTTTCATTCATGTGTAGTATAATCCTTTTATTTTCAATTTAATTTAATTTTGCTCTAAATTTGTTGATGATTTTGCTTCTGCTGGCTTTCTGAATGGAATGTTCTTCCTTTTCCAGTTGCTGGAAATGTTCCATTAATTTGTTAACGTCTTCTCTTTCCCTTCTCTAAAGAAAGGCTTGTTGTGCTATACATTGTTCTTTTACGATAGTTTTTGAAGTATACCAGATGTTCTGATAATTCATTTCTTTATTAATGTTTTTTCCAAAAATTTGATAATTTTCTTCTTGATCTTGTCTTTGACCCAGGTGTCATTTAGCATAAAAATATTGAGCTTCCATGTTTCTGTATGAGTATGTAGATTCTTGTTTTTCCTAAGATCAATGTTTATTCCATGATGGTATGAGAAGATGCAAGGAATTATTTTTATTCTTTTAAATTTGGTGATGTTAGACTTGTTAGATTTGTGATCAAATTTGGTGTATGTTCTTTTGGATGATTAGAAAAATGTTTATTCAATTTTGTTAGGGTGAAATGTTCTATAGATGTCTGTTAAATCTAAATGTTGAATAGTTAAGTTTAAATCTAAAATTTCTTTGCTTAGCTTCTTATGGGAAGATCTATCCAACACTGACACAAGAAGTATTAAAATCTATGACTATGATGGACCTGGAAAAAATCAAGTTGCTCATGCCTTTTAGAGTGTCTCTTATAAATTGAGGAGCATTCTTGTTGAGAGAATAAATACTAATAATTGAAAACTCCTCATATTGTGTATTGCCTTTAACAAATATGAAGTGACTATGCATATACTTGCTTACATTTTTTCATTTAAATACTACTGTATCTGCAAATAAAATTGCAACAACTTCTTTATGGTTCTTTTCATTTGCCTGGAATATACATGACCATCATTTTACACTGAGTCTTTATTGATCTTTTAGGGTAAGATGAGATTCTTGTATGCAACAGATATTTGTCTTGAGTTTTTGTATCTCGTAAGCCATTCTCTGCCTTTTTAGAAGACAATTGAAGCCATTCCCATTAGTTGAGAATATTGATAATCCTGGTATAGTTTTGGATATAAAATTTTGTGAAAGTCCAAGGGATATTTTTAATCCTTTGACCACTATGGAAATTAGAATTTGCTTAAAAGTTCCGAAGTGGGTTTACTTTTGTTGTGGATTATTTCATTGGTTATTATGGAGGATTGGATAGGTCTGAGAATATCCTGGAGAGTTAGTTTAGTTATGGAAAGTTTCTTCAACATGTTAATGCCATTAAGGAATTTAATTTCTCCATCATAAATGAAAGTAAGTTTAGCTAAATACAGTATCCTGGGTTGAAAGTTATTTTGTTTTAAAAGATTAAAAGTTGATGACCACCCTCTTCTAGCTTGAAAGTTTTCAGCAGAGAGATATTCAGTCATTTTAATATTCTTCCACTTGTAGATTGTGTTTTTCTTACATTTGGCTTCTTTCTGAATTTTCTCCATTATATTAACCTTAATGAAGTTAATTATAATGTGACTGGGGGATGTCTTATTCAGGTTGAGTTGTTCTGAGTTTCTGAAACTGTCTGCTATCAGAATTTCAAAAACTCTCAGCATGTCTGGGAAGTTTTCTTTTGTAATTTCATGAAGAAGATCCTCTGTGCATTGTGAAGCAACTTCATCTTCTTCACGATTCCAATAAGGTGAATATTAATTTTCTTGTAATTATCCAAGAGGTCTCTGAGAGAACGATCCAATTTAGCTCTCCATTTCTCTTTACTTTGAGCACTTGAAAGCATTCAAAAGCTTTGTCTTCAGTGCCAGAATTCCTTTCTTCTGCTTGTTCCATTCTGTTACTTAGGGACTCTACTTATTTCTCAGATATTTGAAGGCTGCAAATTTTTAATCTCAGTGTGTCAAGATCTGGTAAATTTGTCTTTGAATTCACTGAATTCTTGAGAGAACTTTTGAAATGCTCTGAGAATATCTAATTCCAACTTTGTCTCCATTTTATTAATCTTATTTGCAATACAAATTCTAAATTGGATTTCTGACATCTCAGCCATATGGTAATGAATGGGATCTTCAGTTGAGTTTATAACATCCTTCCTTGGGGGTTTGAACTATTGTAGTTATTTATGCTACTGGAGTTTTTCCACTAACTCTGCCCATGGTTATTTTACACTGTTTGGTTAGATGAGCAGATCATGATAAATTAGGTTGGGGGCTCCAGGACTAGTGAATAACTAACTCTTCCCCATTAGTTGGGAAATGTGTCTGTATTTTTTTCCCCCAGAGCACTTGCAAAGATCCTACAGTGCTACATCCTGAGAAGTGTTGGGCCTGCTTGGTATTTGGGGGCTAAGTGGCTTAGTCTTGTTTCCAGTTGATCTCTGTCCTTACTTAATGAATCAGTTACTTAGGGGTGAAGTATCAGCTGTGGATAAACACCAACAAGTAAGTCACCCAATCCCACCACAGGGAACTGTTGGAAAAGTAAAACCAATACTTCCTACAACCACAAACTCTGGGTACCACTTTGGATATTCCTCTGGTGATTGTCCCAGTTCAAGTGGTTTACATAAATTTTCTCAGTCAGCTCTTGTCTCAAGTGTGAGCATTCAAAATGTCTTTGACAACTATATAACAGGGGTGGGCTAGCAGCTTATGTATGACTCATATCTGTGCTCTTTGTGGTCAGAAGGACTCACCAAGCAAAGAAATTAGTCTGGAAATATTGTTGCCTCCTTCCCAACCTTACATCTCTGTCACAACCAGTCACTGGTAACCCTACAGGGCTGTGACCCTGTTACCTCCAAGAAGCAGATGCTCCTGGGTTTATGCCTGCCTGATAGACAGGGAGATCTATGTCTCCTAAGCGAGGCTACCATTCTCTGTCAGAATCCAGCAGGGAGAGGTGAGGCCTGACAATCTTTGTTGCTTATTGGAGGCTGGGGCTGTTTACTCAGTTCCAAACCAACCCAGCCACTGATTTCTGTTGCTGATAGAATAGGACAAAACAGCTTCTCAGAATTTGTTTTGAATCCACTATATTCCCCCTGTGGATCAGATCCCATCTAGCCTTTGTGTTGGGGCAGGCACAGTATAGCTCACACTCAGCTGTCAGTTCCAGCCTCTGCCTGCCCACCTTTGTCTCAGCTATGTTCATCTCATGGCCTGGTACATCTTAGACTCAGTAAAGCAGTCCTCAGGCACAGTCCTAAGGCAGAGCTTGGCAGCCTTCCAGCTCTGCATGCACATTTTCTAGTTCCCATGCTACATGCAGTTTGCTACCCTTTACTCATAGGTCCTCTGCTCCCATCCATGATAGGTTCCTCCAGTGGCTGCCACTGGAGAATATGCCCTGCTTCCTCTGGTTGACCAGAGATACAGGGCTTATCTCTCAGAAATAGCCTGAGGGGTGTGAGCCCTCTTGTTCCCACTGCTGCAACTGTTGATCTGAGGAAAATGGTGCTGTTGCTGATATTCTAAATTTATGATATGCTAAAATTTCTACCTCTGAAAATCAGGACAATAGACAAGAGGAAGATGATAGACAAAGATCCTATGTTGAGAAAAATAAAGAAGCCAAGGCTGAAGATTTGCCTCTTTTCTCCTCCGTTCAGTCTCTTCAGAGAAAAGTGATTAATCCTAAAAGTTTCATCACACAAAGTCATGATTTAATTACTGATGCTAAGTGCCAGCCCTCTTCCCCTCCTATGAATATTCTACCACCATATTTTCCACCACCTCCATTTCCTTTACTACCTCCATCACTGGTCCCTTTACCAGCTCTGGTGAAAGGGCTGATGTCTTTAAGAATTTGCCCTAAATTTCCAGAATTTTCTATGGAAAAGGATTTTCCATTAACTTATAGTTGACTTTCTGCCCTGCCTTATGAATATAGAGTTATTAAACAACTCTATCACATTTAGTAGTTTTTCTCTCCCAAAGATCTCAAATAAATGAACTTAATATTTATTATGATGGATGAACTTTGGCACCACTAGACTCTGATTGAATCTGATTATGCCCATCACCTGAGCAACTGCTAGACGTGCTGGTGAAGCCATGCAATGTGTCTATGCCAGCCCAGGGAGAAGATCCCAATATGCAGAAGTAGAACTTAAAATTATTAGAAACTGTAAAAGATAGTGTTATCTCATATGGGCCTAATGCTCCTTATATCCAGGGGGTGCTTCAATCCTATTGTGGAGATCGTTATTTGACTCCTAGGGATTAGGAAAGGCTCACAAAACTGCCTTATCACCTGCACTCTATTTTATTTTTGATTCATAGTGGAAAAAGGAGACAATTCCTCGACATGATAATAATCATGACATTTCTTATAAGCAACTTACAGACATAGGGGAGTATAGATGGCCTGATAGAGAACTTGAACTGCCTGATGATATTTTAGTTATTATAAGAGTTATATGTCTCTTGGCTAGGGGACAACTAGATGAGGCAGCAGATGGTAAAATTTTTACCAAGATAATTCAAAGTCCCAAGGAACAATGTTCTGAAATTTTAGCAGAGCTCCACACTGCCATCAAGTGGGCAATTCTGGGACCTAAATTGCAAGATATGTTACTTTTGTCTTTAGCCTATGATTACACTAATAACATTGTTGCATGTTTTCCCTGGAATAAGACAAATGTGTCTATTAACAAATTCATTAGAGCTGCAAAAAAGTGGGTTCCAGTTCTTTTCAGGCCTTCTTTAATGGAGATCAGATGGTGCTAATATGGCTAACACTTTAAAAACTAACAATCATAATAAAAGTAATATTAAAAATATTCTTTAAATACAAAGGGAAAATAGGAAATAATACAATCATTCACCTCTATTTAATTTACATTTTTAAAAAAATTATTTACTAACTACAATGACTTTTAATAAATTAATTTAAAAACAACATGCATTATTGCCCCATGTGCCTCAGTGTAAGCCACAAGTGTTTACTAATAATGTAGATTGGATTTATTGGTCAAAATGTTGAGGTTCATATTTATATGCTTTGAGACAAACTAAATTTTGATCTATCACTGACAGGAGATCTTTGGTCTATACAATGGAAAAATCATGGCCTGGTTTTAGTCACCTTAGTTATCATAGAAATTCCACTAGATAATGGAAATTATATCTATAATGGAAATTCCACTATATAATGGAAATATAATCTACTTCTCATCAAACGAGTTTTGTGGAAAGAAAGTGGTTTAGCACCACCCACTTCAGTTATTTATGGCTATCCATCACAACCTGATTTATGGAAAATTGGAGAGTCTTTATTTGGATTACATCCATGGAAAGGTATGCATATACATAAACCTGAACAATATTCTCAATATATCTTCCATTTCAAGTGTCAAGAAGTCAATTTTATTTATGCTTGTGAAAACTTCCATATGTTTTTAGGTTGGAATTATTACTTGGACTAAGGACACTAGATAAATACATTGTTCAGACAAATGTCCAATATTCACATGTTTTAATATATTAATGAGATTTAATTTTTACTGAGAAAGGGTTTATTTACTTCAGGACAGAACCAGCATTTAGCTTCCTTTGAAGAAGGAAGGATTCTGGATTCTAGATGAAGAAGGATTACTGAACCATTAGGCTTGGCCTAGTACTTTGGCCGTGGAAGAAGTCCCCAGCCATTGTTATCCTAGTGAGTTTAGCCCAGATGCTGATGAAGAGGACAAAGATGTTTATCAGTCTTCTGATAGTAACAATTCTTGGGATTATAGCTGTGACTGCCCCAGCAGCTGCTGTTGGAGTAGCTCTCATTGAATCTGAAAAGACTGAAAAATTTGTGTCTAATTGGCATAGAAATGCTAAGAAACTATTGGTTTCTCAAAGACAAATTGATACAGCAATACATAATGAATTGGATGATTTACAACCTGGGCAAAAATTTTATGAGGAGGATTTACCAGGCAACTGAAGGAACATCAAAAATACACTATTGGGACATGATCAAACTAAAAAGCTTCTTCATGGCCAAGAACACAGTAAGTAAAGCAAGCAGACAGCCCTCTGAATGGGAGAAGATATTTGCAGGTTATGTCTGTGACAAAGGTTTAATAACCAGAATCCATAGAGAATTATGTATTAGCAAGAAGAGAACAAGTGATCACACCTCAGGGTGAGCAAGGGACTTGAAAATAAATTTCTCTAAAGAAGATTGGCACATGGTCTACAGATATATGAAGAAATGCTCACCATCCTTAATCATCATAGAAATGCAAATCAAAACCACTTTGAGATATTACCTAACTCCAGTAAGATTAGCCTATGTCACAAAATCCCCAAACCAGACATCCTTGCATGGATGAGAAGAAAAGGGAACACTTCTACACTGCTGATGGGAAAGAAATCTACTATGCTTCTTTCGGAAAGACGTCTGCAGAGCACTTATGGAAAAAAAAAATAGACCTTCCATTTTATCTTGCAATTCCTTTATTAGGTATATATCCAGAAGAACAAAAATCACATTACCCTAAAGATGTTTGTATCAAAATGTTTATTGCAGCCCAATTCATAATTTCTAGGTCATGGAAGAAGCCCTTTCCATCAATTCATGAATGGATCAATAAATTATGGTATATGTATACCATGCAGCCATATGAATACTATGCAGTCATAAAGAAACATAGAGACTTTACGTCCTTCATGTGTACATGGATGGAGCTGGAAAACGTTCTTCTTAGCAAAGTATTTCAAGAATGGAAGAAAAAATATACAATGTACTCAGCCCTATTATGAAACTAATTTATAGCTATGAAAGCTATAACGTAAATATAGCCTAAGAACATGGGGATGGGGAAAGGCGAGGGAAGGAGAATGGTTGGATGGTTGGAAGAAGGGTGATGGAAGGGATCATTTCTATGGTTTATCTCACAAGGGTACAAATGAATCTTTCTAAATGTAGAATGTAAATGTCTTAACACAATAACTAAGAAAATTACATGAAGGCTAAATTAACCAGTTTGATGAAAATATTTCAAATTGTATATGAAAACACCACACTTTATGCCATGATTGCATTATTGTACACATCTATGATTTAATAAACAAACAAAAGTAAAGAATTGGCTGATTTAGAACAGATAGTAATTTTGTTAGGTGATCAATTGTATAGTATAGAGAAGCAGATCAAATTAAAATGTGATTGGAATGTTTTTTCTTATTTTGTAACTTCTGTTTTTTATAATGAAACATTGTTCCCTTTCAAAGTCTGAAAACATCTTTGAAATTATAAAAATATAACTGCTGTTATAATTGAGTTATAAGATCAAGTATATAAAACTTTTGAGCAAAAATTTGAACAAATTAATGAAAATGAAATCTCAAAAGGCATATCTGAAGGAACTGCTCAATTGAATCCGATGGACAAAATTCGTACTTTATCTGGGACTTCTGCTGATCCTCTGTTCTTGTTTTTCTTATTGAATTTGTATTATATTTAATTATCAAAAACATTTACAGGTAAAGGAAACTAGTGAGCAGAATGCTGCTGTGTTTTTGCCTGTGTCAGAAGTGCAAGCCATTATTTAGAAAAGGGAAAATGTAGGGGTTCAGCCTCTTAATTCACACATGTCATTTTAGCCTCATGTGTTCTTCATGGAACATGGCCCTAAGATGGAATTCTCTTACTCTGACAACATTCCTAGGACTGCTTAAAAGCAGAATTGTTCTTAAAATGGAATTTGCCAGAGGTCCATGATAGGTTAGAGCTGGAGTCTAAGCACCTATCAAGGCAATGTGCAACTGTACTTTTCTCCATTCTCCTAATTAACACAATAATTATTAGTCTTAATTTTAAGGAGATGGGCCAATGGAACAATCAACCTGGCTCCTTTGTGATTCATCACCAAGTAAAATGTTCTTAACTGTTATTGATTATTTACATTTTCAGCAATAATTGTACTGAATTGGAATCTTTATGGCAGTTTCGGTGATCTTACTTTGCTGTATTAACTGTTTGATATTTTACACTTTTATAAGATGTTTTAGAATATATTAGAGAATCATTAAAGATGGGTAGTTGCCTATTGGAGAAGCAAGCCTTAGCCTATCTTTTCAGTTTATTCAACTCATCTGCAGGGCATTCATCTGTAGCACTGACAAGTTAGCTCCAAGAGCAGTAACAGTTGGTCTCATGAAAAATAAGAAAGAAAGAAAGAAAGAAAGAAAGAAAGAGATTTTGCTAGGCATAATTTCCAAGAACAAAGTTATAAAGAAAGTACAATAGGCAGATGGAAACAGTATGACAGAAAAGATGAGATTTATTGTGGTCCCCAGGGGTAGGAGGGAACAATGAGTCAGAAAAAGTTTGTTTGCAGTTGGCTCCTTAGGAGATTGCCAGTTGATCTGATGGGTAGGAGTCATTCCAAGATTTCTTGTCCCTATTCTTGGAATGATTGTGCCAAAGAAATTTTGGCCCAGAATGAAAAGTCTAAAGAACAGGTTGAGTGTAAAATCTAGATATTTTAGTGTGCATAACAAAATGTGACTTGAGTCAAGAATATACCATGTCGGCTGTTTAGAGTGACTACAAGAATCTAAGATACCAAAATATCAGAGTTGTATTAAATCTGAAGTCTTGCCTAATAGGGGCTGTAGGAAAAAAATTTTTTTTCCTATGGAAGAATTTCCCCAGTTGACATCTAAGCTAGGGGAAATTTTTCAACACTAGATCTGTGGTCAAAATAAAAACTAATAGATGGGTGTTTGAGCATTCACCTGTAGCCCAGCTTCTCAGGAGGCTCCGAAAAGAAAATCACCTAAAATACGGATTTGGACATTGTTGTCATCTGTATATGTCAGAGAAGTTTGCTGAGTGTTATAATTAAAGTAAATCTCTGTCTCTTAAAAAGAAAAAAAAAATAAAAATGAGGAGTAACTCCAATAAAAATTATTTTCTCCATTTCTTTAGTGAGTCAGAGTCCTATTTTCTTGCCTTTCTTAGAGTTCAATGGTATCTAACGTCATAGCAAACTTTAAGTTTTCTCAGTTAGTGAACCTATTCTCTCAGCTGGCATGACTGGATCCTTCAAAGCATGAGGCTGTTTTTATTCTTCAAAGTGGGTACCTCACTAGTGTTGAGAGTGTTCTCCAATTCAGAAGCTCAGACAATCCAACTGAATGGGTCTCCAAAATTACCAAGATAAGAGGCATAAAGAACCACCTCTGCCCACAAAACCTAGTCTGAAAAAAACACTACACTGTACCCCATGTTTGTATTGATGTATACAGCTATCATTTAATTAAAAAAAATCAGTTTTGATGTCTTAAGTAGTGGATCACCATGAGGGTAGTGAATTAGAAAATACCAATCAATCTGGCTCGGCGCCTATGGCTCAACCAGCTAAGGCGCCAGCCACATACACCTAAGGTGGCAGGTTCGAATCCCCAGCCCGGACCCGCCAAACAACAATGATGGCTGCAACCAAAAAATAGCCAGGCGTTGTGGCGGGTGCCTGTGGTCCCAGCTACTTGGGAGGCGGAGGCAAGAGATTCGCTTGAGCCCAGGAGTTGGAGGTTGCTGTGAGCTATAATGCCACGGCATTCTACCCAGGGGGACAGCTTGAGGCTCTGTCTCAA
>CAUYTI010098531.1:0-65669 GCA_963575145.1 Galago senegalensis | reverse complement strand
ATATGTGTGTATGTGTGTGGGGGAGGTATCTGCTTAGAGGGTGTGTGTATATATGTGTGTATGTGTGTGGGGGAGGTATCTGCTTAGAGGGTGTGTGTATATGTGTGTGTATGTGTGGGGGGAGGTATCTGCTTAGAGGGTGTGTGTATATGTGTGTATGTGTGTGGGGGGAGGTATCTGCTTGGAGTGTGTGTGTATATGTGTGTGTGGGAGGTATCTGCTTAGAGTGTGTATATGTGTGTGTATGTGTGTGTGTGGGGTATCTGCTTAGAGTGTGTATATATATGTGTGTGTAGGTGTGTTTATGTGTGTGTATGTGTGTAGTCCCCTTTAATCTGGAGGAGAATTCACACACACACATATGATAGAAATGTGATAGATACCTTTCAGATATATGATGCATATCACATATATATAAGAATAACACTTGGTTGGATACAGCTCCACTGCCTAAGTAGAATGGTCCTTATTTTGGGTTTGTGTGAAGTTTTCTCTTAATCCGATTCAGATTAATGCATCTTCTGACTTCCAAAATTTTAATTTATTTTTAAGTTTAAAAGTTTTTGCTCCATCTATTCATCCATCCATTTGTGTATCATACCACCACCCACCATTCAGGATACAGCACTGTATTAGTTTTAAAAAATAAGGGAACCTTCTTTCCCCACCCCTATCTTGAAGAACCACTTTTTTTCTATAAATGCGAATCCTAAGTGCAATGTGTGTTACATATGTATACACACAGAACATCAGGGGTAGAAATGAAGTTCGTGATGTCCTTTCTCACTGTACTTGTTAATACCCATCTAGGTAAATATGATTATTTCTTAAGGATGGTAGTTGAGTTTTCCTATTTAAAAAATATTGACTTATAAAATCCCATTTTAAAAATTTGATTTCATGCAGAGTGGGAAAGAGAAGAACTTGATAAAAAGCAAAAAGAAAAGATATCTTTACTGGAGAGAGAAGAATTGGAAACTGGATGGTTCCACTTGGGACCGCACCACATTCAGAACATTGACAGGCTGCAAGAGGAGGAGGAGGAGAGGGTGAAGCGGGAGATGCTGCTGGCTAAGCTGGACCAGATCAGCAGAGAGATCCAGGACGCCCAGAGTCTGAAAGGGCCTCCGCTGCCATTGCTGCCAGACTTGGGATCAAAACTGCACTCCCCAGAGAGAAGCCCCAAAGCATACCCGTTCTCTGGGTCCTCCGAGAGATTATATAATGGGCGTCATTTGCAAGATATCAGTTTTTTAACTCCAAAAGGGGAGGGTCAGGATCCAGGAACTGGTAGAAGTCCAGCCTCTCCAGCTGACTTTATGTTTGGTAGCTATGTACCTTCATTTGCAAAAACATCAGAGAAGTTAGATCTTTTTAGCCAAAAAAGCGGTGTTTTAGATTTCCCGAGAGAAGACAGTATGGAAACACTTAGTAAAGGCAGCGTAAGAAAAGAGAAAAAAGCTCATTTGATGGAACAGCTATTTGGTGCCAGTGCCAGCAGCACCATTTCTTCTAAAAGCAGTGACCCAAATTCTCTGGCTGCCAGCAGAGCAGACTTTGACCCTCTAAATATTCTCCCTGGGGATAGAAGCAGCAGGGGTAGAGACCGCGATGAAGAAGAAGATTTTTTCCTCGGTGAAGGGAGAAGTTTCAACCCAAGCCGACACCGATTAAAGCATGCCGACAACGAACCAGCAGTGAAAGCAGTTGATCCTGCAGACGACGAAATCGAAGAAGTAGCGCTGAGGTGACTGATGGGGACACTGACGTTTCTCCCGTTGTAAATATTCACATATTTTAATATGGTATTTATTATAAACTTTTAAATGTTAAAAAGTCCTTGTTAAGGAATGACTTTTAATAGCTAAATACAGTGTCATTAAAAAGAAGTAGATCATAAACACATCGTGTAGCTAGCTGGCCAAGAATGACGCTCTTTTGAATGACCCCAAATAGAGATGCCTCTTACTTTCCTTGCTACACACAGATCTCCCATCTTCAACCAGCTCTATGGGAAGTTTTACTTTGTTGGAGGTGGTGTTCATTTCCTACTTTTATCTCTATTTGTGTATTTATTCTTGATCATATTCTCACTGGGATAAATTGTCTTCCCACTGATTGCCAAATGGAAATTCAAGGGAATGGGCTCTGTGGGGGGAAGTGTGGCCCCCAGGTGGTGGAGCGCCACTGTTGCCTAGAAACCCGTATGTGTGGCTGGGTGAGGCTGAGCTGCTCTCATGTGGCAGCAGTCGCAGCACTGGGATTACCCATTCCCCTGCAAGTATCCCCAGTTAAGTATGGCTCATTTTCTAATTACATTTTCCCAGAAATCACTTACCTATAACTCTGTTAGAATATTAGGTTGAATTCAGAAGACATTGCTCTGTTTGTATGGACAGTTCCTCCGTGAATCCGTCTATGAGTTGTGGCTCTCAGAAGCTTGGGTACAGGGAAATCCCTCTCCTGTTCTCCTATACCCTTTGTGTCTCAGTGACTGGCTATAAGATTTCATACCAAATGCAAGGAATAGAAGAAACTTTATCCTAATATAGAAAGGTTTTTCAACTCAATTATGTTTCCAGAGTAATGTGATTTGGGAATTTTAACATGTACTTTTAAGATTTGAACTTTTCCTCAAACCAAGGAGGCAGCAATGATGTAATACTATTGGGCTTACAGGACTCGTTTTAAAGTAACTTTTGATAAAAGTTTTTTAGAGATGGGCCTTCTGCCTTGCTGAGTGGAGTGGACAGTTTTCTGTTGAGATGCATCGGCTATTTGTAGTTCACTTGAACTGTAGACAAGCTAGTGATCTTGGATTATGCTGGGTGTGATTGGTCTTTAAGAAGCAGAAACGCACCACCGACCAAGGAGAAAACACTATTAAAATGAAGAGAGGCAGAAATAGTGTCCTGGGAAGAATAAAGCACTCAGATTGGCACTTATTCTAAAGTGAGCTTTTAAAAAAATTTTTCTGTGTATTTGTTGGTAGTATGATTTCTGATGCCAACCATACACACTGAGGAGGAGAGTGACCATGTTGTGCTGAGGTCTTACAAATGCTTAGTATTGAAGTTTATTGCGTGACTATCAGACAAGACTGACTTCGTTAGGTCTCTAATTAAAGATGTGCCACTTATCATCTTCATTTTCTAAATTGTGTTCCTGTCATTTGCTGGAAACAGGATCTCCCCGAAGTGCTAAACCATATGAAAAAGTTTTCTTAGTAAAAAGATTTTTATGCTTTTGATATAAGTAAGCATGTACTATGTTATAAATCATTCTAATATATGTAAAACACAATATTTTTAATGTAGTTTTGATAAAATATTATGTAATGTTAATTTTGTGCATAGTTGCTAATTTTTCTGACAAAAGTATTTTAATTTTCAGGTTGTTATAAAGGCATTTAAAAAATCTTTCCAGTAAGGTTTTTTATTCGGGTCATTTTAGTCTTTTGCTTTTTTTCTACCTGATGGTCTCTTCAGCCAGATGCAACAAGACAGAATTATTAAAATTAAACCTAAAATTAAGTTATATTCTTAAAAGCATTATGGTGTTAAGCATTAAAATTGGAGGTTAAAATGTACAGAACATATTTTTCGTTACAAATAAAACGGTGAATCTTTTTTCTAAATGTCAAATTTATTTGTATTCAGAACTCTTATTAATAAAAATTAAAAACACAGTGATTCTTTTGTTTGAATACTTTGGGTTACTTAGAAAATGCACAGTGAAAACAAGACCTATAATGTTACTGTTCACCTTTTTTTATTTATGCACTTTTATTTTTCTGTCTAGCATTTTCAGTTGAATTAGATGAATTTGCCCTAACTCGGGTTAGTCAGTACGCTAGTCTTATCAGATAATCATAGTTTTAATTAATCTGCTCACCCTTAATAGCTATTGTAATGGCACATATTGCTCAGAATATTCAAATAAAGGTGAGGGTCACAGAGATTCCATCGAATTATAAAACAAACATGAAGTTATTTTGTGGCTGACCTGCTGTTTTTCTGATCACCCTCTTCATCTCATTTTTGGAGATAGGCCTCTGGTATCCCTGGCTGGTTTTTAGTTGACTAGGACATGTAAATCAGCGTGATGAAAGGGGAAGGGGAATTTGTATCCTAGTGACAATATGGATTTGGGGGGACTAAAAAAGTTACCATGAATTGTCAAGAGGGAATCTGCCTTTAAAAGCTGTTCCCCAGGCAGCGCCTGTGGCTCAAAGGAGTAAGACGCTGGCCCCATATGCTGGAGGTGGCGGGTTCAAACCCAGCCCTGGCCAAAAGCTGCAAAAAAAAGCTGTTCCCTTTCTACACAATACCTGCCCCTCCTATGTTAAAGTCTCCTTTTGTACCACTTGAAATTATTCTCCTTTCACTAAAGAAAATTTCTTAAATTAAATATATGCATGCTTCCTGGGTGCCCTGAGCTGTGTGAGGTGGCAGGAGGCCTGGAGAAGAAGCAGAGTGCGTGAAGAGCCCAGTGCCTATCCCTCCCCAACCTCCCACCCATCCTGTGTGTTCCTGGACAGCAGCGTCCTTGGCCCTTAGTGGTCTTTTATGCTACTCACAGTGGTTATGAGGAAATGCAATTCTCAGGTTAATGCGTGGCAGGGTCAACAGTAGCTACTGTTCTCATGGCTAATTACAGATGAGTTTCTTGTCATCCTTTTCTTTTTTCTTTCCAGAAATGGTGTTTCATTTATTCACTGAAAGAAGGGGAGATAAGGTCTTCATCCATGTCCTCCAATCTCTCAAAGCTCCCTCCTCTCATTTTTCCAAAATAACAGCATGCTGAGAAACATGTCTGTATAGACCCACATATTACTCCCCCAAAACTCTCACACCAGGCAGCTGATTAGAGGGATAAATACAGATTAAAGACGTGAAAAGATAAAGCCAACTTATACTGAAACATAATAATGTTAAGAATTTAGCTATTTAGTAGAATTATTACCAACGTAGTACAAATATTTCCACCTGGAGGTCAGGCATAGTGGCTCCAGCACTAATCCCAGCACTCTGGGAAGCTGAGGCAGGTGGATTGCTTGGGTTCAGGAATTCGAGACCAGTCTGAGCAAGCATGAGACCCCTGTCTCTACTAAACGTAGAAAAACTAGCTGAGTGTTGTGAGCACCTGTAATCATAGCTACTCGGGAGGCTGAGATAAGAGGCTCATTTGAGCCTAGGAGTTGAGGTTGCTGTGAGCTGTGACCTCACAGCACTCTAGGTAGTCTACCTTGGGTGGCAGAGTAACTCTGCCTTATTTAAAAAAATAAAAATTTTTGGGTAGCACCTGTGGCTCAAGGAGTAGGGTGCCAGCCCCATATACTGGAGGTGGTGAGTTCAAACCTGGCCCCTGCCAAAAACTGCAAAAAAAAAATTATAAAATAAAAATTTCCACCTGGAATCTTTTAAATTTGAAAATGATCACATTAAAGACCTGCGGTTGCAAAAGGGACCCCGTATGAACCAGAGTTCCATTCGCATCTAGAGCTTCTCTAGGGACCCTGGTATGAACCAGAGTTCCATTTGCATCTAGAGCTCCCCTAGGGACCCCAGTATGAACCAGAGTTCCATTTTACTTCTAGAACTCCAGGGGGAAAGTTAAGTATTTGGAATGAGTTTCCATTGGGAAAGACTGGCCCTGGGGCTTTTGGAGAGACTAGGCCTCAGTAGGAATAAGCTCATTCTCATTTCCACTCCAAGAGTCCAGAACAAACACACAAAAAGGAACCAGGTCTCCTGCTTCCAGCATTCCAGTACTCTGGCAGTGACCAGGGTCACCGGATCAGAGGCAAGCCTGAGGGTTTAAAAGGCAAATCTTAACTGTAGTTTTATTTTTTTGCTTTCTGATATTAAGGGAAAAAGTTCAAAGGAGTTTTACAGACACCTCCCTATGTCCTCTCATATGCAAAGCTTTAGGAAATATATAGAAAAAGATTCCCAAAAGATGTTCCACCTTCCATTCTAGATAATGACACTGCCACTTGAGCATGTGAAGTGAAGAAGCCAGATGCTTTGGAAACCAAGCTCTACCACAAACACCCTTTCTTTCCCCCACTCATGGGAGGATAGAAGGGAGGGTAGGGCAAGAAAGAAAACCAACACTCAAGTTACTCATCAGCAGGGGTAGGTAAGGGCTCAAATTAAGGTATTTTGCGGCTCTCCCTCTGGAATGGCGTCCCTCCTCCCCACCTGAGCACCTTGAACCTCAGAGCAGGACGCTCTGACTGCCAAGTGAGTTGGTTTCCTGGTACCCTCAGCGTCTCCTCAACAGCCCTGTGGCAGGTGGGATATGAGATCTCAGGGAAAGGAGAAGGTCTGTGCCAGAGGCAGAGGATCCTGCCTTGCTCGTCCAATCCCATCTCAAACCTGAAGTATCACTTCACCAAACTCCACTCACCCCGCTACTGCAACAGTGGTTTGGGGACTCCTACTCCCAGCCAGCCCAGCCTCCTTCCATGAGCTAAAATGTTTAGCACTATCTACTTTCTGTTTTTCTTTAAAGGGTTTTTCATATAAGTTTGTTTTAGGGAATAATTGAAATAATAGAACATAGGTCTGTATAAACAATACACTGATATAAGCAGAAAAATATACAAGACACAAGCAGAAAAAACTTATAAACCTCCAAATCATCATAAAATGATTATACTAAATATATTATACCTCTTAGATCTGCACTTAGGACTTTCCTAACTTTATTTGGTATGAAATGAGCAGTAAGATTGATAAACTTGTTTCATATTCCACAGAAGAGTAGAAAAATAAACCTTGGAAGGCTTTTCTGCAGATAGTTCAGTGACCAGGACAGGTCAGCGTTAACAGCCTCGCAGCAAAGAGAAAACAGAATCCAGAAAACATAGGACTTCTCTTGTCAAGAAAGAATCTGTCTGTAAAAGCTTTTAGTCATATAATAAAAAATATGTGTGATAAAAATGCTACTAATAAAAGGAGAGCAATCTCAAGTGATATGAAAGGGGCCACATGGTATAATCACTTATACACCAGCTGTCCCAAATGTATCTTTGGACTAGTTGCCAAAACTCACTGTACTTCCTTTTCTTCCTCTATAAGGTGGAGCTAATTGGAGCACCTCCCTCATGGTTGTTGCATGAATTAAATGAGTTAAAACACGAAAAATGCTTAGAACTGGGTGCGCTCAAATATTGCCCACTATTATTGCTTTGGAAGATGATTGAGAAAAGGGGAGACCAGTTGTATTTGTTGAACATGGGACACAGCAGCCAGTGTTTTATGTGTAGTAGCGCCGTTATCTCCACAAAGCTTTATCCAAGTAGCTCAGCAGTTCTCAACCTGTGGGTTGGGATCCACAGGAACTGTATTAAAGGGTCATGGCCTTAGGAAGGTGGAGCCTCTATTCTCATTTTACAGCAAAGGCTAATAGGACATAACGTGTAAGTGATCAATTACACCCTAGGCTGCACGGTGGATTGCATCCAATAGTCTCAATATAGAAAGACTGAAGAAATATTTTAGAAAAAGTTTCATATTTGTACTTCAAAAGTGGTGAGAGAAATCGAAATCAAACTAGCTTAAGCAAAACAAGGAAATTTCTTTTGTTTCCATCTGGAAAGCCCAAGAAAGTGTGCTTAGATCGGGAGGTTCAATTTACAGTGCTTATTCTGTGCGCCTCTTGGCCTTGTTGGGTGTCCATCAGATAAACTTCACGTTTGGTAACAATATTGCCGTCAGCAGCTTCAAACCCATGTGGTCCCTTCAGTTGGCATCCCCCCAGATCTCTCCTATGGCTCTGGCGGAGTCTGATTGGCCCACTCTATGCTGTGTGCCCACGTCAGGGTGGGTGGTCTTGTGCAGGGCAAGGATGGGCTTCCCGCTCTTAACCCTCTTCATGGAATTAACAGGATTTCTGTGGAACAGGAGAGATGGTCCCTCTGACAAAGGAATTCTGGATGTACAAAAAATATGTTTTTTAATTAAAAAATTTAAGCTAATAGCCCTAACGGAATAAACATTAAAAGGCTTTTAATGGAATAAACATTGGTTACTTAATCCACACACATTATTCCACGGTAATAACAAGGTGTTTTGGTAATAAGATGTGATTACACCCATGGTGTTGCATTAGAAAGTTCAGTGATTATTATTAAAAGTTCGATTTACAAGAGATTTGCATTTTAGAGTTCATAGAAAAGGTTTAGAGACTCAGATACGTACTTTCCCATAGTAGATTTGTGAAAGTACATTTGTGAAATGTATATCCATATATAACTACTATGCACTGCTTCAATCTAAAATAAAAATTCAATCTGAGCAGCCAGGCTGGAGAAGAAACAGCACTGATTTGGGGGTCAGGAGTTAGGATGGAATTTGCCACTTACCAATTATGTTAGTCAAATAATTTAACTTTTCTTAATGTTCTTCAGAAGTGAAATGGGGGCTCGGCGCCTGTGGCTCAAGCGGCTAAGGCACCAGCCACATACACCTAAGGTGGCGGGTTCAAATCCCCAGCCCGGGCCCACCAAACAACAATGATGGCTGCAACCAAGAAATGGCTGGGCATTGTGGCGGGCGCCTGTGGTCCCAGCTACTTGGGAAGCTGAGGCAGGAGACTCGCTTGAGCCCAGGAGTTGGAGGTCGCTGTGAACGTGATGCCACGGCACTCTACCCAGGGGGATAGCTTGAGGCTCCGTCTCAAAAAAAAAAAAAAGAAGTGAAATGGGGCTGATCACATCTTCCGAGGTTACTGTGAGGGCTAATGCAGTCCGTGTTCTTGAGAGAAGAGAGTCAGTAATATAACGGACATTATCAATAGAGGGAGACATTTTTTAAAAATCCCATATCAACACCCCACAATTTTGTTTTAACAACAGAAGCTTGTCAATATGGAATCTTAAAAACTGAACGTGTGTTATCTCACCTCATAGTCTGTCATCTTTGGTGGCATTGGGTCTGTAACAAACAGAGGCTACTGTCTTCCGTAGAAGGCGCCATGCTGCTTCTGTGGACCAGCAGCCTGTGGGAGAGAATGGGAGCCCAGGCCCCGGCTGGAAGAAGGGCAGCAGGAGCCAGGGGAGAGCCCTGGTGACTGTGGACAAAGGCCACACTCTCTGTCTTTTCTTTTTAACCGGCCTGAATATCACACTTCAGATTTCTTGTCCCCATTCAATGGATCCAGGTTAGGCCTACTTTTCACACGCTCTGTAAGAACATCACAGATGTCAGATATCCGGAACCTGAGACACAGACAATCCTGGATACTGAACACTTCTTCATCTAGAAGTCTTTTTTTTTTCTCTCTTCTATCAGAATTTCCCCCAAGTCTTAAATTTAGCTTCACTATTTGCTTCTATTTTTTTTAAGACAGAGGCTCATGCTGCTGCCCAGGCTAGAGTGCTGTGGCATCATCCTGGCTCGCTTCAAACTCCTGGGCTCAGCAATGATCCTCTTGCCTCAGCCTCCTCAGTAGCTAAACTACAGGTGCCCAGCTAGTTTTTCTATTTTTGTTTTTTTCAGTAGAGACAGGGTCTCACTCTAGCTCAAGCTGACTCCTGAGCTTAGGTGATCCTCCTGCCTTGGCCTCCCAGAGAGCTGGGGTTACAGGCGTGAACTGTGCCCAGCCTACTATTTGCTTCTGATTTGTGTGATACCTACAATATTGTACTCTCCTGGACACACACAGAGAAGCTCCTTCAAGTAAGTCAGCATGAGCCTGCATGCTCTGTATCTAAAACAATTGTTGGTAGAGAAATGGAATCAATAGAAGAACATGGGCCAGGAAAACCTGTTACTGTTACTGCCTCACCCATTATGACCCGGGGCCAGAATACAGAACAGTGGAGCCCATAACTCCGGAGTAATAGTTTTACCACTTATAATAAATAACACGCAGTCCCTCACACTAGACAGGAAATACTGGTGTTTCCCTGGAAAATAATCACCATTTTCCTCTTGAAGAACAGATCCAGCGTTGTTTAAGTAGACAAATTTGCTTTATACTTTAGGCGATAGTTTTCAGAGTACATCCTCCAGAGCCACAGAAGTGTCCTCTGGGAACTTGACAGAAACATCAATTATCAGGCTCCCATCCAGACGTACCACACTGGCAACTGTGGGGGTGGAGGGGGGAGCAATCTGTATTTGAACCCTCTCAGTGATCCCAACGCAGTTCAAGTTTGAGAACCACTACTCTAAGGCAACGGGTGGGGCTGAGTGGGCGGATCCCAGGAGGCCCGTGTGTATTCAAACCTGGCACTTAGTGCGTGTGGTCACTGTGTGCAGTGCAGTGTATAGACCCACCGTTTCCTCACCCTGGGGGCAAAGGACTAGAAACCTTTGACTTTAATGACATAAAGACAATTTTATGACCACAACCAGGTGTGATCTGTCAGCTTTTTGCGGCTAATGGGTCAGAAAATTTGAACTAGTCAGAAAAGCTGAATTCCACTGGAATGACCGATATAAAAAAGACCGGCCATGCGCACGGAGTTCTTCTGGTGTAATTTGTAACCCCCAGACTTCCAGAAAAAGCTGTAGAACATTGTCCTTTGAGCAGTCCCTCAAGACGAAATAATCTATGTGATTTAAATTCAATGTTCTTTGTGGATGTGTTACAAATTTTGTTACAGCAATACCTTTCTTAAAGGTTTTAGGAAATTTGAGAAAAATGTGTGTGTGTGTGTGTGTGTGTGTGTGTGCTTCATGGTCTAGGCAAGGATTCTCTGTGCTTAAGGTTTAAGAAATATTAAAATTATCTAAAAGAAATTAGCCTACATATCGGGAATGTTTTAAATAAAAGAAAAATTAGACAGAGCTCAGTATTCAGATTTCTCACGTGTCCACCCTCAGCGTTTGTGAAGACGTGCCTATGAACAAGAACTTCCTCGCCCCTCCTGAGGAACTGTTTATTAACTAACAGTCGATCAGGTTGTTCCCTGAGTTTGGATTTTGTTTGCTAGGCAGCGTCTACATATCGTTCTCTGGCTTCTTTGATTTTTATGTCTATCACAAGAACAAAAACCAGAACCGACCTTATCTGGGACAGACCGTTTCTGTGTAATCTGTGCAGGTGCTAAGTATCTGGCCATATGAAATATTGGTATTGATGATGGGGAGGACCTGATGATGGTGATGAAAATAACTATAGTTTCAAAAAGTGGAAGAGAGAAGCATGTTTCTCCAGGGATCAGGTCCCCTAAAACGCATCACCACTAGGAAATGTACATGTGGACAGGCCACTGAAAATGTAATGGGGTTGCAAGATTTGATTATATCTCTCTATAAGGCTGTGATCACCCAGATCTAATTTTGGCCCTGGGACCAGCAGTCTCTTAGGGTAATTCACATAGTGAATCTGATCCGTCTCACCTACGAGAATCATAACTTTATCAGTTATTTTTGCTACTCTGCTTATTGATAACCATATTCCACAGTGCAGAATTAGTTCTCATTTGCTTATGAAATTCTCCCGTTAGCCCCCTTTATGAGTAGTTCCCATTTTCACCTGCAGCTTAATTTTTATTTCTGTTTTTAAGTATCTCTTTGATTAACTGCAAAGTTTGATGGAGGCCAACAGCATAATTAAATCGGTATATGTTGTCAGTGGGGTTTTTCTGAGCTGCTGAGAGGTTGCTAGGATACTCCCTCAAAGATACGATTCTCTTGATTAACTGCAAAAACCAGATTGCCCAAGTAACATTTTTATTAATTCATAAAAATACAGGTCAGGATTGCATTTAAATTTATAGCAAGATGAGTGCTGCTATATATCTCTGGATGCTTACAGCATTACAGAAATGTGTTTAGGTATACTCACAAAGAATGTGATTTGAATAACAATTTAGTGGGTGAGGATTAGTCATTTTTATTTTAGGGAAAGCATTCCTCTGGGTTGCTCAATGTAGATGGACTTAAAGTTGAAAATAACACTGGATTTTAAATCTCCACTGGGAGATACATCTCAGTTGTACCTGCGGAAATCCTATGGTGATTATTATTTATTGGTGTATTCAATTCCAAAATTTCATATACATTGAAATCATTCTCCCTGGTTTATTTAATAAAATAAAATAAAGAATCATTTAAAAAACCAACACAGCTTCGTCTGTACTGGTTTGTTGTGATCCGGAGGGTTATTTCCGAGGGTCAGGACCAGCCCCTGGCTCCAGCTGGGTGGCATTCCTCCCACCAGCTGGTTTACGGCTGTGGAGTATGAGAAGGAAGCGTGCCCGAGTCCACTTTCTGCGGGCCAGGCGGTCCCGCCGCCTCGTTCATTATCAAGTATTGATGGAGCTCCTATTATATGTGCAATGCAATTTACTGGAAGCCGTAAGAGGAATTCTAGATGGTAATATGACACAAGGTTTTCATTTTGGAACAGTCACGTCTGTACTGACTTAGAGGATGGATTAAACCGTTCAGGAATTGCAGATAAGAATGAGGAGAGTGGGGGTGTTCTGTGTAGAATAAATCACAGAGGTGTTTGAGAGAGAATTGACAACTCTTGGTAATCAATTGGACGTGGGAGAGAGGAAGAAGCGTCCCCCAATAACGGAGGACATGACAGTGGCTCTGGAGAAATGGGGACCCCAAGAAAAGCAGATTGGATAGCAGGCCGCGAGGACGAGCTTCGTTTAAAGATGTCTGCCGGGCCTGTGGCTCAAGTGGCTAAGGTGCCAGCCACATACACCTAAGGTGGCAGGTTCGAATCCAGCCTGGACCCGCCAAACAACAATGACGGCTGCAACCAAAAAATAGCCGGGCGTTGTAGTGGGCGCCTGTGGTCCCAGCTACTTGGGAGGCAGAGGCAGGAGACTCGCTTGAGCCCAGGAGTTGGAAGTTGCTGTGAGCTGTAATGCCACGCACTCTACCCAGGGGGACAGCTTGAGCCTCTGTCTCAAAATAAATAAATAAATAAATAAATAAATAAATAAATAAATAAATAAAAATTAAAAAAGACTCTGCTGCGTTTATCATGGGCCTTCCACGCCAACAGGTGCAGCGAGCGCGAGGGGGACCCGCGCCGGAGAGGCTGGCGGGTTCAGCCGCGCGGGTGCCACCTGTCGCCGTGGGTCTGCGCGAGGGACGAATGCAAACAAGTCGATAACAACAAAGACACGTCGTGTGAAACAGCTTCCACTCGCAAACGGTTTTTCTGTAACGAATGCTGGTGCGCAAGCAGTTTCATCCATGGTTTAATAAAGATCACCTCTCCCTATTAATTCTGAGTTTTATTAAATACAATTAACGAAGTTGCTGGCCTTTCTCCATTCCTTCTCTTCAAATCCTTCAAAGTAAAGACAAAAAAGAAAAACAGTATCTTCTTTTCTTTCATTTTCTTTCTTTAATAGGAGAGGCTGTCAGTGTTTAAACATTGTTAGGAAGAAGAGTTTTTTGGTTCTCAGAAGGCTTTGGTCCTTAATTGTCTGCCTCTGCTAAAACTTGCTAAAAAGAATTAAAGACATTTTAAGTTGTTTTTCTGTTGCTGCAGAAGGAATGTGGACAATGCAGATAAGTGAAAGGATGTAAAATTAACCTACAGTTCTAGCAAGTGGCTGAAACCCCACTGTGTTTCTCTTTAGACCTATGTCTAGTTCCAATGACCTCCTTTCCCTGCCCCAGTACAACAGATCTTAACTAGTGTATCTTTTTTTCTAATTAAACATTTTGCCTAATATATTCTATGGTTCAAAAATCAGAATTATACAGTACAAGGTATACAGTAAATTCTTATTCCTTTTCTTGTCCCTAATGTAACCAATTACAAATGCCCATATGTATTTTTTTTTTTAAAAAAAGAGCTCTTTTCGTTGGTTTCTTGAGACTCCCTCCAGAATTTATACAAACAATATGAACTCTTATTCTTCCCATTTTGTAAATAAAAGACAGCATATTTCACACATTACTGTATGCCTTGATTTATTTTTTACTTACCATATTTCTTATTGTGATGGTTAGTTTTACGGGTCAATTTGACCAGGTTTGGTACCCAGTTCTCTAACCAAACACTACTCTGGAGAAGGCTGTGTGAGGACCGAGGCAGAGAGTGGAGTGTGGCTACCAGCTGGGGACACAGGAGAACACCGGGGAACATGGGGGATTCCAGCGACCACCAGAAGCTAAAAGAGAAGCCCGGAATAGTCCTTCCTCAGCCGTCAGCGGGATTATGGCTCTGCCAACACCTTGATTTCAGACTTCAGTCTCCAGAACCACGAGAGAAAATTCTAATACCTGTTGTTTTAAAGCCACCCCGTTTGTGGTAATTTGTTGCTGCAGCCCCAGGAAACTAATACATTGATCTTTTTATGTCATTCCATACAAAGTGTCTTCATTTTTAAAAAATAACTTCATAGTATTTCATTCTTATGGATCTACCAGAATTCATGTCCCAGTTCTTCTTTGACAGGTATTTAGGTTGCTGCCAATCTTTGCTATTTACAAACAGTATTTCGTTGAATGACTTTGTGTATCAGTTTCTCATACGTACACTTGTCAGACAGATTCTTAGAAGTGGAATCAAAGGGTCAGAAAGTACATCATTTGTTATTTTATTTATTTATTTATTTTTGTTAAGCAGGTCCAGGCCAGGTTCAAACCTGCCACCCCTGGTGCACAGGGTGGGTGTTGTAACCACTGAGCTATGGGAGTCCAGCCCATTTGTTATTTTAGTAGATATTACAATTTTATCCCTGATAGTTTTAACCAATTTACATGCTCATCAGCAATATAAGAACCTGCTTTGCCCTTCAGACAGATAATACAGTAGGACCTCCATAGCTGACCACTTCCCTACACTGACCATCTCCTTAAGGTGACCTAATTTTCATAGACCTGACACGCACCACACATGTGTATCGGTACAGTAGACCTCGTTCCTTATGTCCAACACCTCTGTATGTCAACCCCCATTGTTGTCCCTTGGGTGGTCAACTTATAGAGGTTCTATTGTATTTGTAAGGAAATTTGCATTTCCATTAATTTGAGATTGCCCTGAGAGCCATACATTTCTGAACTGCCTGTTTATACCCATTTTTCTATTAGATTATTGACCTTTATTTCTAGGATTGAATTCTGTATTAGATACACCTGTAATATATCTAGAACCTGTAATATGTCTAGAATATATCTAGACCTGTCAACTTTCCCCCCAAATTGTTAGCTTTTGATTTTGCTTACTGTGTTTTTTATCTTTTCACCATGTATACTTTTGCATTTTTATGTAAAATGTATCCGTCACTTCAATCATTTACTTCTAATCATTCTAGGATTATGAAAGAATTCTCTTTTCTTTTCATCATCACTTTAATGCAGTGTTTTTCAACCTTTTTTATCTCACAGTATGCTCAACTTAAACTTCTGGAGCATACTTAAATTACAATGATCAAAAAAAGAGTAAAAAAAAGAATATACTTTCTGCACTTTGAACTTCTTTCAAAGGCAATTTAATTAATGATCTTTAAAATTTTTTGCAGCATACCCAAGGTCCTCTCACTGCACACCAGTGTGTAGCACATTAGTTGAAAATCACTGCTTTAAAGTGTCACCCTTCCTTCCTTCCTTCCTTTCTTTCTTTCTTTCTGGAATGGGGTCTTCCTAGGCTGGTCTCAAACTCATGGCCTCAAGAGATCTTCCCACCTTGGTCTCCCCAAAATCTGGAATTTCAGGCCCTATAGAGTCTATACAGACACAGATCTATCATGGATATGGCTTTAATTTTATTCCAAATGACTATGCAGATATCCTGACACCATTTGTTAAAAATCCCACCTTCAGAGTTTGAGTTGGAATTCCACCTTTTTATTTACTAAATTATTTCTAGTTATTTACTGAATTTCCTTCTGGAATTTCTCTTTTGTTCCATTGGTTGCCTATCCATGTTTTATTAATAATATCACACATTTAATTTTGAAACCATAAAATATACTTAATAATTAGTGGCACTTGACTTTCTATCTGGTTACTCATCTCAGTTTTCAGATTTTCTTGATATACATATATACTTTTTCACATCATAAACTTTAGAATCATTCTGCTTAGATTTTTTAAAAAATGCTTTTTGGCACTTGTATTAAAATCATGCTCCACTGATGCCTTTACAATGTTTAGGTGACCTCCCTAAACACACAGTGTGTTTCCCTTTGTTCATTTCTTCTGTATACTTGAGTAACATTCTGAAGTTTTGCTATAATTATCATTTCTGTATAGTCCTTACATCTCTTTTTAATTCTCAGAATTAATTTTTTGTGGCTGTTATAAATGTACTCTTTTCTTCCGTGGCGTCTTTTATCTGATTACTATTTATATACAGAAAAGCTTTTCCTGTGTTTTCCAGGCACATACTCATTTCGATGATGATAGTTTTCACTCATTTCCACTTTCCAGCCGTCTGATTCCTTTCTCTTGGCTCGCTGCCTGGGCTCTTCCTTCAGAGCCGTGTTCTCTAGTGGTGGTGGTGGTGGTGGTCAGAGTTGTCCGGTATGTGCTTTTAATAGCCATGTGTCTGTCCTTCTTCCTTTAAGTAGGATGCTGACTTTGGGGCTAAGGTAGATTTATTTTCTCATGTTAAGCAAATATTCCTCTTTTCCTGTTTTACTTGAGTATTTTCACTCAAGAATGGTTGTTCAGTTGTTTTTCATATGCTTTTTTTGGTGCCTATGGAGGGGATTATATTAAATACTATTGTCTCTTTAAATCTCATGTGAATTAGCAGAATGTGTTTCTGTTTCTTCTAGTGGGTTGTATAAATTTCGTTTGCTATGATACGAAGGAGTGTTGTTTGATGCATAAAAGATTCATAATTGACTCAGTGTCCATAGCTTAGTGGTGAGGGTGCCAGCCACATACACTGGGGCTGGTGGGTTTGAATCCGGCCCAGGCCTGCTAAACAGCAATGACAATGATAACACAAAAATAGCCAGACAGGTGGGTGCCTGTAGTCCCTGCTACTTGGGAGGCTGAGGCAAGAGAATCGCTTAAGCCCAAGAGTTTGAGGTTGCTGTGAGCTATGACGCCATAGCACTCTATGGAGGGTGACATAGTGAGACTGTCTCAAAAAAAAAAAAGTATATGGGCAGTGCCTGTGGCTCAAAGGAGTAGGGCGCTGGCCCCATATCCCTGGCCAAAACTGCAAAGAAAAATAAAATTCATAATTATGCTCTCACTGCAAATTGTGTCCTTCAGTTTTCAGAAGGTCCTATTTTTAGGAATTATTTATTGCTGTGTAGTCTGATTTTCACCCCTTGTGATATTAAGATCTCGACTCTGTTTTTATTTTGAGGGGTGTTTACCCAGTATTTATTTTTACCCTTTCTGGATCATTTTGTTTGGGGATAGCTCTTGTATAAAGCATAGAGTTGGAGATGGTTTGTAATCCAGTCTGAAAACCTGTTTTTCCCTGGATAAGTGACTTGACATTTGCCGATCTCCGTACGTTTGATCTCTGTCCCATCATATTACTTTATGTCCTCTGCCTCAGCAGTCCTTCTCAGGTCTTTGCTCTCTGTGGTCTGCCTTCTTTGTGTGTGTGTATTTTTGTTGTTCTGATACTAAGAAAGCTCGTGGATTTTTTTCCAGAGTCTAATACCCTTTGTTTTCTATTACGTTGGGCAGTCTCTATTAGTTCCCTGTCTAGCAGTATTAAAAATTAGCATGTTTCTTTTCCCTGACCCGCTTTCTCCAACAATATATTTTAGTTGATAATGGAGAGGATGCCACAAAAAATATACACATTGTAAGAAAGGAAATAGACCATTTTAAAATTATAATACTCAAATCACATGTGACTTCTGTAATTATAGGAGACACATGATACAGCATACCAGATAACAAATGATACAGGTGTACGCTGAGTATTACAACTTTAATACAGTTTTTTCTTTCTTAAAACATGTATACATTATTTGCCACCCTCTGTATATACTGTCTTTCTTATTCTTCATATTGTTAATATGTGTATTTCTATTACTTGGTTTATTAGGTTTAAACAATATCTTTAAACTATTAGAGATAAGACACTTACTATACTTACTATAGCTCCTATATCTTTCTCCTTTCTCTTTTCAAGTTTTATTAGCTTTGTCATTTCCATAAGATCAGGATGTAAACACTTGCACTCTGCTCTGATGCCCGGTCTTAATTTTGCAGTCAGACATCTGTGTGTTCAGTGCTGATAGGCGTTCGTTTGGCAGTAATGTCCCTGGTCACCTCTTGATTTTCTGAGATGCATTCCCCTCAGTGGGGTTCGTAGTGTCAGCTGACCGGTGAGTGAGGCTCCAGACACCATCCTGAGTGTGTGTGCCCCAGGGCCCTTGGCAAGGCACAGGTGAGCCTGAGTCCATGTAGTTGATTTGAGAGAGTGAGGGATCGGGGAGAACGAGATGGCAAAGAAGTAACGCCGACATGTGCTCCCCCGTGAATGACAGGGACATTTGAGGACTGTCCTGAATACAACTGGGAATTGTCTCCTCGAGGGACACAGTGGGGGAGTATTTCTCCGTTGACTGCCATTTTCATTGGTTGAAAGCTTTAACTTTCTCTGCACTTGGTTGAGAAGCCATGCGGGAGAGCTGAGTTAGACGCACCCTCTCAGTGAACGGCTCACTGTAGAAAGTAGGTTGCAACTGCTCTGGAAATGTTTGTCACAGACACATCTGGAATCAGAGGTGAGACCAAGAGCATATGAGATTATATGCAAGAGGCATCTGGTATGATTCATTTTAATTATCTGAAACTGTGATTTTAATTGTTTCTCTGACCAGATGTTTAAGATTATTTCATATTTCTAGGCTATTTTTTCAGTTTATTCTATCGTTGTATTGTTAATTTCCAATTTTATTTTTATAGTCAGAATATGGCAGGAAGAATTGTCACATTTTGAGTTTATTGAGATTCTATTTGGGGCTTAATATTCAATGGAATTTTTCACAGATGAAAAGAACGAGTGTGGGGTACAGAGCACACCCCTCAAAGTTATTTTCATTCCAATTCTTACCTGTTTCAATACTCCACCTCCTGTCCAGCTCTGTGTCCTTTGCTCACTTAAGGATCAAAAGACAGTGCTGAAGCAGCGGTTCTCAACCTTCCCAATGCCGTGAGCCTGTAATACAATTCCTGTGGGTCGTGACCTGCAGGCTGAGAACCGCTGGTGCTGAAGTTTCTCTTGTAGAATTTGATTTTGTCAATTTCTTCTTATATATTGCTTTAATCTGTTTTCATTAGAGTTAATGGCTCACATTTTGGAGGTCTGGGGGGTGTTAATTGCCCACAGGTTCTCCTTTTCAGCCTATAAACTAACTGAGAAACTCAGAAATTAGATGGAAATAAAATATTAGTTCCCTTACATGCCCCGCTGAACAGAGGATTTAGCTTGGATTTCTAGCCAAAATACCCTTCCTGTGCTCACTCACTTTAACTATTTTTAGTCATTAATGGAGCAGCTGGGATGGGAAAAGGTGATGGGTGGAGAACTTCTGACCAGCGTTGGAGGAGCTTGCTTGGGAGCAGACTCGAAGTGGCATTGGCACAGCCAGCCCCGGGCACCTTCACCCAACGGCCTGGGCTGGGAGGGCGGAACTAATTCTGCCCTCTGTCCTGCAGGGATTTCCACGTGGACTCCCCTGTTTTCATGGAGGTGGGTCACGTAGGTGGGTCTTAGGGACTATGCTGAAGAGTGGAGGCCACGGGTGCACAAGGGTCCTTTTCTGATTTCACTAATCAAATAAGTCTTCCCTGGGGAGAGACAGAGACCCAAGGGAACTTGCACTGGCGAGGTGGGGTCCGATTCTGGGAGGTGAACACTCAGGAGGGAGAAGATGTATCTCTCCCCTTGTCAGGTGTGTGCAATCTTCAGCAACACAAAAATCTCCCTTTTGCCCCAAGTAATTTCTTTTACTTCAGACTTTATTTTGGTTTTGAGATCAAGATCCGTACTTCTCTTTGGTTGGCATTTCTCATATTTTTTTTTATTTCTCAGTTACTTTCATGCTTTCTATATGATTTTGTGTTTGATCTGTTTTTAAAAAGAGCATATATTTGGATTTTTTTTAAAGCTTATCTAAGTGCTTTTTGCTTCTTACACTTAACAGTTGTCACCATTGGGTTTTGTTCAGCATTGGCTAGCCAAGGTTAGGGTTTCTTGATTTTTTTTTTCTTTCTCTCTATTGATTTGGAAGTTATCAATCCTAATACTTTTATCTTACTTTTGCATTAAATATTTATTTATTCACTTATTTATTTCTTAAATGTTTCTATCATGGTCAAGGTTGAATCCAAATCTATTGACCCCTTCAGGGGAAGATACAAAAATTAGCATTTTTTTTTTTAGACATAGTCTTACTCTGTTGCCTCAGCCTAGCTCACAGCAACCTCAACCTACTGGGCTCAAGCAATCTTCTGGTTTCCGCCTCTCTAGTAGCTGGAACTACAGGTATGCAACACCATACTTGGCTAATGTTTCCTATTTTTAGGAGTGATGAATTTGCTTAGGCTGGTCTTGAATTCCTAACCTAAGCAATCCTCCCACCTCAGCCTCCCAGAGTGCCGAGATTACAGTCATGAGCCACTGGCTCAGCCAAAATTTAGCATTTTTAAAATTTTCCCTTTCCCATTTCTTAGCTTTTGTTCAAATGTTTTAGGAATTTAAATTCATATCATCGTTTTACTTAATATTCCCTTTCAAGACTTTTGCTTAATATATATACAAATGTAATAACCATTTTAACATTTAGACTTCATCAGTTTTACTGTTTCCTAACTTTTCTTCTATGTCACGTCCTTACTTTTTAATTTCGATCTTTTGTTTTTGATGTTTCCAATGTTGAAACTATACTTTTCCTCTGTTAAATAAACTAGTATCTCCAAAATAATGACTGTCACTTTGAAATGAATTTAGGAAACAGACCAAATTAGGATGCTTCTTCATTGTAAGATTCTCAGAATCTGTGTGAGACATCAGTCTCCAAATCAGATCCCACTCCAGGTCTCTCTATCAGAGTTACAGAGAAGAACCATTGTTCTCATCCACACTTCCTCCTCTAGCAGCTTCTCTGTTCGCCTTGATTTTCCCTATTACTGAAATGAAGATGTCAGCAGGATGTGGTTAATGTGAGTCTCTGGTTTTCTCTGCTTCTCTGTGTGTCAGACAGAGCTTAGTGCATAAAACAGAAACCACTGTAGATATTTTAAATAGAAAGGATTTAATACAGGGAGCACTCTACTTAAGAAATTGGGAGAAGTGGAGGAGTGGCTCCACAAGGGGTCCCAAAGTTTCCCCTAAAGTCATCATACACAGAGAAAATGGGGAATCATAGCAAAATATTTTACAGAATTTTAATAAAGATTTTATAAAATCTTCATTAGGAAATTTTACAGAGAGGTGGCCAACATGTAGAGAATATTTTGTAAATGTTTTATAATGAATATTATGTAAATAAAGGCACATTGAGCTAAAATTTCCCCTATGTATGGTGACTTTAGGGGCAACTTTGGGGATACCCTGTAGATTTGGATTCTGGGAATAATTTACAGAGCCTGGGGTGACTGACCTTCAGGGAAACCACTTCCTCTGCCACAGTCAGGAGGCCACCTGACCAGGAACACATCATAGCTACAAGGCAGGGATTACAAAGCCAGACTGAGAAGCCACTGTCACCGTGACTGCTAGACACTGGAGTCTGGAGTGTGGTCCCTGAAGTCCTTGCAGCAGCTGGAAACTACTGTGAGTCTCCATGGTCCTGGTTGCCAGAAAAATGCCCCAAATGGGAGGAAGATGGATGACAGAACCTGAAATCTAAGCACGCCACTTTTAGCTTTTTGATGCTCATAAATGTAGTTTCTGAACTAGTCGCATCTCAGGCTACAGGAAGGAATTAACTTGTCTATGGAGGCCAAATGCTGCATCCCAGATCCTGGTTTCCCATCCCTCAAAATCCAGCACGTTCGGTCCTCTACTCAGGACTCATCACCTCTCTCCTTAGCAATTTTCCACCAGGCGGTGTTAGCAGTTCACAGTGAGCAGAAGCAATCAGGCTGCAGTTTCTCCACTAGCCAGTGATCGGCTCTGGGTGAGACCCTGGGAGTATTCTTCAGGAATTAGATTCTTTTTCTTTTTCTTTATCAGAGACCCAGTAAGCTGTTCGTGTCACGAGGACTCTGGACCCGCCCTCGTTTAGGTGGACAGAGCCTTTCTCTCTTCCTTCCTTGTCCTTTCTCACAGCTTTCAAAACTCCTCTGCAGGCATCCTGCTGCTCTGGACTCCAAAATGCTGCTCAACTCCAGTAGAACAGAACGAAAATTTGTAAGGATAATGGCTCCATTGTTCACAGGGGACATCCCGAATGAGCCGTGATGGAGTAACCCGGTGACCTGGTGGAGGGTTTCCAGACAGTGCAGTGATGGAATAGGCTGGGCCCAGCTTGCAGTCCCACCCACAACCCCATGGGCAGCAGAGTCCTGTCATCCCGGCCGGTTTTCTTAACAGCCAAAGGATTCCACGAGTGTGTTTCCGAATGTGGAGACCACTTACTTACTTTTCATAACCCCTAAAAGCCATAAGAAAATGCTGTTCTTTCCTGCCTGAAGTTCTTACCAAGACATCAACCAAGACTTCTAATGTCCCCTGAGTGTTTTGTTTGTTTATTTGTTTTGTTTTTCTTTTTTTGTTTGGGATTCATTGAGGGCACAAAAAATTAGGTTACACTGATTTCATTTTTAGATAAAGTCCCTCTTTATAATTGTGTCCCGCCCCCAAGAGGTGTGCTGTACACGTGACCCTTCCCTCCTCCCCTCCTGCCCGCTCCCCACTCTCTCATTCCCCTGCCCCACCCCTCGTATTAGCTCATCTGCTGCCTTCACATTGGAATTGAGTACATTGGGTTCTTGCTTCTCCATTCTTGTGATGCTTTACTAAGAAGAATGTGTTCGACCTCAGTCCAGGTTAATCCAACTTTGGGTGTTTTACATTTTACCAGATTATCCTTAACCCATGATACAGGACAGAAAGGAAAGTAGGTACATGACCTAAAGCAAAGGGCACTGGCTCACAGGTGGAGCTTAGGGCCTATGGGCCTAGATTGCCAGCTCGCAGTGTCCTCAGGCCCAGTAGTGGCCTGGGAAGGAGTCTTCCCCTCAGCAAAGCAGGGTATTAATACTTGTGCGCCTACCACATAGAATTGCCATCCCCACTACGTGCCGTGTCCATGTGCTGACGACCAACAGTGCAGCACAGTAATAGCAGCTAACAGGACAGGTGACAGGTGGAGCTAGGCTGTGACAGTCACGAGCCTAAGTAATTCTGGACACCAGCAGGAACATGGCCACCCCTCCTCGGGCCCACGTCTGTGGCCAATGCCAGAGTGCTGAAGGCAGCCCGCTCCTCCGACCCTCAGCTGTAGCTGGGCATGGCTGTTGCCCAGCTAGAAATTTTCTGCCTCACCCATCTAGACGCCCCCATGAGCATCACACTCCATCATGAGCTGCGTCTCCTCAGCAGGGCCTCGGGTCCAGGTGGGAGTTCTGAAAACAGTGAGAAGGCAGCGGCTTTCCTTCCCACGGCCCTGTGACCTACGGAGCTGTACGACTCCTGCCCAGCCAGCCACAGTGCCGGGCGTGGTGGCGACACGCCTTAGAACTGCATCTGGGGCATCTACTTTGAATTAGCCTCTCGGCCAAGAAGAATAATCCCAGAGGGCAGGGTTTTGTGTTACTTCCTGGAGATTTAAAGGAATCTATCTCTTCTAACAGCCATTCGGAAGGAAAACCTGAAGGAACATTTAAAGCCCTGTTAAATCTGCCCTGTGAAGTTCCAGGTTCATCCTGGGAAGCCTGTGAGCCGGTGTGACTGAGCCAGCCCTGCTCAGGCGGCTCCCGCCCCTGCTGCTCAGATGACAGAAGCTTTAGGTTTGATCAGATTCTGGGGAACCTGCTAAGAATGATTCTATTTGCCTTAATTCTCAGATTCCTCCAGACGAATGTGTCATATCTAATTAAGATGGTGCAGCGCCGTCACCTTGCTCTGTTAAACACAGCTGTCTCTGCTGCAGCATGCCATTTAACCCGGATTGTCCCCAAAGCTGGGGAACAGCTTTGCTGACTGCGGCTGATGCCACAGTATTATTTTAGCAGATGTCTTGTTCCCATTAATATTTAACCTAATATATCTTCAAGTACTTTAATTTTCCAATTGATAAGTAGAAAAATGGATATTGGAGAATTAATTTTCCCACATAATTGACTCATGCGCCATGAGATTTTTGTCTTGCTTTTACTATGACAATCACTGCTGGGCCAACCTCAGAAGGGCCTCGTCAGCTCAGGTTCAAGGTGTCAGCACTGAAATGTGCACGCTGCGGGCTGTGCTGGCTGCCTACCTACCCCGTGCTCTTCGTTGCCTGAGGAAACCGCACCCAAACTTTGGAGGAAAAGTCTTCAAGATGTACACAACGCTCTGTGTGGTTTTGGTAATAGAAGAAAGATCTTCATTACGGACCATCTCATTGTGACGATTAACTCTGCTGTGGCCATTTAGTTCTGGAATTAACAACCACCTAGACAGAGGGACTTTTTCTTGTCTCCAAGACAGACGGGTAATCTCTGAGATTTACCCTGCTCCTCATAGATAATAACGGTGTCGGGCTTCACCCAGGATTTCTTGTAACATTATCAAGCAATTAGTGGATGATTTTCTGTGTGTCATGAGAAATCAAGGGGGAAATGCAAGAAAAAAAAGACAGAAAATTAGATGGAAAAAGTAAAAATTCATAAAATTTGCTACTGCTCTTTTCTTTTAATTCTCATCTGCTGGAACCGGGCTGCCCTGCTGGTCCTTTTCTCATTTGCTGACTTGGCTGCCTTCCCGACACACAGGCTCTCCACGGTTGGCCTGGGCAAGGCTTTCTCTGCACTCAGTTCTACACATTTTCCCGAGGCACCTACTTGGATGTGCTTCTGGGTGGTGTCCCATCTCTCAGAGTACAGGATGTCTAATCTTCCACTCAGGAGTCATCACTGTCTGCCTTGCAGAACTTTTCTGTAAGGACGGTGACAGGAGTTCACAGTGCGTAGAAGCACAAGGGCATGGTGGCCCCACAAGCCCATCCAGGGTAGTAGTAGACACCTGCTTGTGATACTTGGGACCAGGCCTGACCTGCATTCCTTCCGTGATTTTGAATCCACTCTGTGAATTGCAGTGAAGTCGCGTTTTGGCAGAATACATGCTGAAGGAAACTGGGTCTCTACTGTGCCTTACTTGGCTTTCCTTTAGAGGGCACTATTGATTCTCCAAAACCATGGAAACCTTCATGGCTCCTTGGTAAAGTTGGCTAATTGTGAAATCTTACTGGGTTTCCAATCTCATATAGTACGAAGTTAGTACTATACTTGTTACCAATTCTATGCTTTGAAAAGATTGCCCATGTACAGAATAACTCAGAAGCTAAACCAGAATGTTGGATGTTATGACAAGTTATCAGCACAATACTCGTAATTCTATATTTGGAAACTTAAGTTTCCTTTTGTAACTTGATGCAAAATTTAAATTGAACATCTCAGTCTTTTTTGCTTAAAAAGACAAATTACTACTTCTTTGGAAACTAATGTCTCATTCTGAAAATAGATAATTATTTACATATATTTGGAAGAAACCACATTTGTGGTACTTTCATTCAGACATTGAGGTCTGGAGGTCGTCTACTTACATTTTGTCTTCAAATCTGTTGTGTTTCTTAGACTCTGCCAATTCATTAAATTTTGCCAAAGGGGAGTTCTTTTCTTCTTTCATCATCTAAAGTGAACAAAAATAGAAATTTGGAAGTTGGCTCACTGCAGGCTTTCTATAATTTAAAAATTAACGGGAAGCCCCAAATATTCCAAAGCTGGGAAACATAATCTCGTGGCTGTAAGTACATTTGCAACACCATCTAGCAAGATTTGCTTAGCTTTCAGATCAGAAGGGGCTGTCCTAACTCATGGACTCTGTATAGTAACTTTTTACCAAATTGCCAGTATTCTGAGTTAGTAGGAGGTATATATAAGTATATATACTTTTATATATATGTAAGCAAGCTAACAAATACAAAGGTCATGAGTATACTAAGGAGAAAAAATGGATTTGTGTTGGTTAGTGAATTAAATATAAACTTCTCACACCAGCCTTGTAGCCTCTTTTACACGGTGGCCTCAGGCTACTTCCCTGGCCTCGGCTCCTCTGACTAATGACCTAAGCTCCCAGCCGCTGGCACCACTCACTGCAAGCAGGACACTTATGCTTTTTCCACATTCTTCCCTTTATCCATCCAGGGTCTTCCACACAAATTGCCCTTCCCCCCCCAATCCAAACATAAGTCACATTTTGAATACACCTGTTCAAATGGTCCTCTTTAGAATCTCCTTGTCTTGTGAATTTCTGTGGTTGGTGGTACACAGTTCCGGAATTTATCGATTTTGTTTTGTATTGGAGGGGTTTAATGTTTGTTTCCTTACTCGTTCTAGGCTTTAGAGTTTGTTCTGGGATCTTGTATCAAGTGCCGTGCACAGCATATGGCAAGGGCTCAAAGTGTGTTTTTTCCAAATGAATTGGGTTAAACTAAGACCCTACTACCATTTGTCAAATGAGGGACATTGGATGCTGTGGGACCAGGGGAATGAGGATAAATGCCAGAGACATTAAAAGCAAAGGGAAAGGCCTTCGTAACTGATTGAGTGTGGACAGCAAGCTCTTTGGCATTCTTATGATCTCTTATTTTATTTTAAATCATTGCACTGTATGTAGAATACAACTTGTAGTCCCTCACTAGACTGAAATTCTGTATGGGAAGGAATGTTGTTTAGGTCATCACCATATCCTCGTCGCATAGATATGTTTAGGTCAGATTTGAGGTGCCCAATAATATTTGATGTGTGAATGAATTAACTCGGCTCACAGCAAAGGGGCCAGCCGGAAGGACAGCATCATCACCCAGAAAAAAGGGAGAAGGGATAAGTCTGGGGGAAGGATTATGATTTCAATTTTAGTAGCGATACAACATGGGCATCCAGGCAGAGAATGATAAACATAAATTTCTGAGAAAGTAACTGAAAATTGGCATTGGAATTTCAGAAAAAAAGTCAAATGCCAGTATGTACTTTGGGGCCTTTGGAGATGTGGTTGTGAGTGCTGAAGCCGTGAGATCAGAGGGCACGTGCAGGGGAGATGTCGGGAGGTGTGCCCCGGCGAGATTACCAGGGACGCTGCTGTTGAGAGGCTTTGCTGAGAGCCAGGCAGGAGTGGAACTAGTCATAAAAGCCGGGGGACACACGAGGGTCCTCTTTGTGCTTTTCCTGGCAGACATCTGCTACATTAGACACTATTGAATTATCCCCCTCCACCACTTCATTTCACTATTTTTTACTGGTCCTTCCTTCCTATCTCACACTGAATGCTATAGATTTTTAAATTTCCTAAATGTCTCTTGAGTTTATCCTACCCTCTTTACACCCGTCACCATCGTTGTAATTCAGAAACATCTTCATCTTCCTCACTGGTCCTCCAGCTCCTGAGCCGGCCTATTCACCTCCTCTATTGTGCTGGAATGGTCTTTGTAAAAATACACATCTGATTGTGCCACTAACATGCATAGACCAGTGAGGACTTTGTAAAAATACACATCTGATTGTGCCACTAACATGCATAGACCAGTGAGGACTTTGTAAAAATACACATCTGATCATGCCACTAACGTGCATAGACCAGTGAGGACTTTGTAAAAATACGCGTCTGATCGTGCCACTAACGTGCATAGACCAGTGAGGACTTTGTAAAAATACGCATCTGATCGTGCCACTAACGTGCATAGACCAGTGAGGACTTTGTAAAAATACGCATCTGATCGTGCCACTAACATGCATAGACCAGTGAGGACTTTGTAAAAATACACATCTGATCGTGCCACTAACATGCATAGACCAGTGAGGACTTTGTAAAAATACACATCTGATCGTGCCACTAACGTGCATAGACCAGTGAGGACTTTGTAAAAATATGCATCTGATCGTGCCACTAACGTGCATAGACCAGTGAGGACTTTGTAAAAATACACATCTGATCATGCCACTAACGTGCATAGACCAGTGAGGACTTTGTAAAAATACACATCTGATCATGCCACTAACGTGCATAGACCAGTGAGGACTTTGTAAAAATACACATCTGATCGTGCCACTAACGTGCATAGACCAGTGAGGACTTTGTAAAAATACGCATCTGATCGTGCCACTAACGTGCATAGACCAGTGAGGACTTTGTAAAAATACACATCTGATCATGCCACTAACGTGCATAGACCAGTGAGGACTGCCAGTTGCTCTCCTCAGGTTCTTGAAAAGAACCTTTTTGCTCCTCTGTGAGAAGTTCTGGAAGCAGCTCTCGTTCTCTGCTCAGTGAGGCCTTGGAGCTACTGCCGCCATCCTGTGATCTGAAGGAATCTGACCTTGAGCTGAAGTTATTTTGGCAAAGGCAGAGAAGAGTGGCAGAACTGAATTCCTCACAGCATTTCTGAGCTGCTGGAGTCTGCCCTGCCCCCTGGACTTTGGTTACATGAACCTCTAATTCCTCGTTCTTGCTTTAAGCCATTAGGCAACGTAAATGGGAATGTGGTCACCACAGTAAGAGGCAGACGCGTCTTCCTCCGAGACCAGAGCATAAAGATACAGAGAAATGTAAGGATTAACTGGTTTGCCAACACCAGTTTGAATGTTTTCTACATGCCATGCGACATACTCTCACGCGTCCTTCCAGCAGTTCTTTGAGAATTACCGTCCTTATTTTAAATGCGTACACAAGGGCTCTAGGCCCTTGAGACCCAGCTGGGCCACTGGCAGCTGAGTAGAATGCCAGTGCAGGGCCATCAGGTTTCCACGTCTCTGCTCTTAGCCCTGTGGTTTCCCAAGAGAGAAGGCAGCATGCTGAGGCGGCGGGCGTTGGGTGGGCCTAAGACAGTGCCTAGGAGTGTGGGCAAGGAGGGATTTGATTTGGGAGTAATGAAGGAATTGTTGACCAAGAGAGAGGCTCCAGAAATATCACATCTGGGTTTCACGGGTTGTTTTGAAGACCTCACAGGGAACAATTGTGAGCGGCTCCTGGACAAAGCATCAGCTTATCTTTGAACCAGGAGTACTGAGCTGTGGAGACTGGGATGTCACCTGGGTGGTGAAGCTCCCTGGCCCGATAGGTGAGGAAGCAGAGCTCCAGGGAGGACACTGTGTCAAGGTAACAGAGTCTCTGAACCCACAGCTGACCACTTCTCCCAAAAGCTTGGTTCCCCCATCCAGGATTTTTCTGGAAGCCACGTTATGAATAAGTAGGCCAGCCCTGGGTGGCCACAGGGTAGCCAGGCAGAGACCCAAGCCGCCCGGTACCATCTTTACAGATGCCCAGACTGAGAGCGGCGTGAGAACCTCCCTGGGACCAGGGGCTTCACTCTTTCCCTGCACAGTTTTTCTTTTGGGAAAACTTCCTCTCTTTAATTTTCATCTTCCACTTTTTGCCTTTGTACTCTTTGTACCATGCTTGGTGATAGGGAAAGCGCTAGAACTCGAGCACGGGAACTTGAGGGCCAAGTTCCTTCCTCAGTAGACGCCTCCTCAGGGACACTTGTCTTGCTCAACCCAGAGGTGAGTGTGTGCAGAGCTGTCAGTGAAACACTGCAGAATAACATCCTCTGTAAAGAAGCAAATTGGGGACATCAGGGACTACAGGTCAGCTGCTTGTTCTTATCCTTGAAATAGTTTTCAGAGATGGGTAAAGATGGAGAAGGTTTACTTATCCATGTAGGAAGGCCTAAAACTGAAAAAGAGGGAATATATTGAGAGATTCAAAATGAGTCTGGTAGACTGGATATAGGAGAAACAAGGCTCAAGGACGAATACAAAGGCCAGAGATGGAGCCTGGATTGTTACATCTGCATAGATTTGGTTTTGGATTCAAAGAATTAATAGAATAAATCCAGATCGGGTCAGGTGGTCCTGGACAGTGGCTCATGGGGAAACTTTCCGAGTGAGTTTTAGTTGACTCCAAGTTGACATGAACAACAGCTTCTGCTGTGTTGACCAAAGAAGCCGATAGGCCTGCTGACTTTTGGCAGGCCCAGGACAGCTGGGACACAGGTCTGCTCTGGAGGACTCGTGTTAGGGGGATACAAACTCAAGGACCTCCAGGTAAGTGTGGAAGAGCCATGGGAGGGGCTGAGACGTCTAATTTTCCTTATAATTTTTCTTAGCCTGGAAACATTTTGAGGCAAGAATTTGAGCTTTTACGTGTTCTCTGCAGCAGGCAACACATCATTCATTTTATGTGTTGGGTTTTTTTTTTTCCATTTTAAAAATTGTCCCCTTCATGTTCAAATTGCCTCAGGGTACAAGAATGAAATACGAAACATTTAATTAAATGTATAGAGCAGAACACTAGGATAGTAGCATAATCAAGTGATAGTGACAATATGAAAATGTCTAACAGTGACTTTTAAAAAAGTAGGAGAAAATCTTAGGTTTGTTTTTAAAGCATAGAGGTGAAGTGTTTCAAATTGTAGTTCAGTATAGCAAGAAGAGCACCAAGCGTGGCCACACTAAGTAGGAATTGCTCTATTTTAAAACAATGCTATTTACTCTCCCTGTTTATTTCATTCCACAGTTCCGAGATCAGTGCAGCGAAAGCAAGCCACTTAATTCAAGAGGGTCTTTGGACCAAAAATCAAAAAGCAGGTGTGGGTAGGTCTGAAACATTTGAAATGGTTTGCCTTCACAAATAATGATCATTTTTATGAATTCAAGCCCTTTTATTTTTGGTGCTTTATGACTTAGTTAGACAAGTGCATGTGGAAAATAATTTATTTGCAAAACGAAACCCATCAGCATTGATATATAAGCCCAATGCTGGGCTCAATCTGGTTTTCCAAGGAATTAAAAAATAATTTAAGACAGATGGAAATCTCTAAAACGATTGAAGGCTTGGGGTGAAAAATTTCTAGGAGTAAAACATTTCTTCTTACCTGAGAAAGTTTTGTCAAGCTGAGTATTCACTGGGGGGGGGGGGGGTCAAAAGGACCCGTTCTAAGAAATAACCTTACCTGGGTCACAAAGTCAGTTTCTTTAGGGTAATTTAATTTTTTTAAAAAAATCTCATTATTTGAGAACATATGACCCAAAGAAAGCCTCCAACATGCTCCATCTTCAGCCGAAAGGAACAGTCCCTATTTGCCGTAGAAATCAGACCCTTAGCAGGTGGCCTCTCAGGCAATTTATATTTGTTATATTTTTCCGAGTTGCGGAAGAAATCGTTCCTGCAGGTAGCATTCTCCAAGGACTTGGCACCTGGGGATTTCCCCAGCGGTCTACGGAGTTTGTCAAACTGAGGCTGAAGAGACACTGCTGACCCTGCCCGCATTCCTTAAGAGCCCAGTCACCATGACAGTGACTTGGCAGTGGCTGAGAAGAAGGTCTTTGGGGTATTGATTTGTCGCTTAAAATATTTTGAGAAAGGAAAGAAGAAGGAACAGAAATGAGAGAAAAACAAAATCAGAAAATCAAAAGAACTGTTATTTTAGCAGGCAGTAAAGAATTAGCCTTACTCCGGGAGGTACGAACAGAATTTTTCAATGTTTTTTTTATCTCACAGCACACTTGAAGTTAAACTTCTATGGCACACTTAAATTATGTTGATCAAAACAAGGGTAAAAATAATGTACTTGCTGTGCTTTGAACTTCCTCCAAAAGTAATTTAATTAATGATCTTTAAAAATGTTTGTGGTGTACCTAAATCCTCTCCCAGCACACCAGTTGATACTCACTGCCCTGACTGCTTGGAATGTCATGGCTGATCAGAGTGTCTTTGTTTAAGTGATGGTGTTGGGTAGCACCAAAGGTCTAATGTGATTTGGGGCAGGGGCTTCGGCCACAGTACCAGCTTGACATCTAGAGGCGCTAGAGACAGAGCTCAGACACACCCAGGTCTGTGAGATGGACACCCGTAAAAACTCTGAACACCAAGGCTTCAGTGAACATCCCTGGTAGGCCACACTCTGTGTACATTGTGTCCCAGTGACACTGGGAAGGTCAATGTTGCCCACACTCCACGGAGAGAGAACAGTTAGAAGCTCTGTGTCTGGAACATTCCTGGACTCTGCCCCATTCACCATTTCACTCTGGCTCACTGAGATCTGCCACAACCATGGGTCTAACAGCTTTCGTGGAGTTCTGTGAGCACTGCTAGTGAACTACTCAAACTGGGGGGAGCCTCCGAGGCCTCAGAGCTGTGCTTGTGTCAGAGGTTTAGAAGTTGGGATGTCTGGTGGACTGCTCCCTAACTTGGTACTCAGCAGCAGTGGAGTTCTCTCCAGTATTCCTTGTGATGACCACTGGGAGCCAGGCCCCCTCCTCCCCCACACTCTGTGGCTCCTGCCCCCCTAGTCTACACCTGGGAGCCAGGCGCCCTCCTCCTCCCCCACACTCTGTGGCTCCTGCCCCACTAGTCTATACCCGGGAGCCAGGCCCCCTCCTCCCCCACACTCTGTGGCTTCTGCCTCCCTAGTCTACACCCAGGAGCCAGGCGCCCTCCTCCTCCCCCACACTCTGTGGCTCCTGCCCCACTAGTCTACAGCCCAGCACACCACCGCTGTGTAAGATCACCTTGCCAAAGGGTTCCTCCCCAGCCTTGCAATGCCTCCTCCCTGGGAGAAATCGTCTGCTCCAGTCTGGATCCTCCCACTGGGATTTCCTTCAAACACAACTGTTTTGTCTTCACTCAGATAGTCTCCCTTGCCTTGAGTGTCCTTCCTCCTTCATGCCATCTAAACACCACCTGTGTAAGCACTTAAAAGGTGAGAGGGAACAACTACAATGTTTTGGAAAATGTCTCTGAAATAAAATCAGGGTCAATTATCAACTGGTAGGGTCCATGGAGAGGCAGCAGTTCACAGGGGGGATAATATAACAGAAACAACACTGGGTATCACTTTCCAAAAAGTCTTTAATCTGTTTTTCCGAAGGATATAACGTGTTGTTATCTTATTCCACTGGGGGTCTCATTACCCAAGTGATGAGTTTTGGGATTGGCCCTGTATACTCCCAGCCAGGGCTATCTCCCCGCGTGGACAACTGGACGGCAGTAGAATAACATCTGGGACTCTGCCTGTTCTAGGTTAATGACATTTCAGGATCTGAGGTCTCTTATTACAAAAGTACAGCTTGACTGAAACATAATTTCTTCCACTCTCTGTTTTCTGAATGTATTCATTGCTTACCCCCCCTTTCATGGTATACGCATATACTTAAGGAATAAAATGAAAATACAAAGATATATATATATAATATATATATGTATATATAGTCGTAACCCGATAATGCCAAAACACAGAAATGTGCAAACTACCTAGAACCATCACAGCTTTTGGGTTGCTAATGGGAGCACCAGGATCCTTCCTCAGCCGCAGGCTATAATGTGCACAGCTCTGTCCCCAGGGGCCAGATGCTGCAGTGATGTCAGAGACCGGTCAGTGCAGTTGAGAAACTGCACCACCACACTAAGCTGCACCTGCTCCAAACCATCCTATAATGGTTTACATTATTTATGTACATCATATAATTTATGTTACAATCATAGTTTAATAGTTATAAAATAGATAGTTAAAGGGTTTTTTTGAAGCAATTCCATGTCCAGCTTGCTTTCTGTGTTTAAATTCCTTAATAAATAACCTGTGCTTATTTGTTCACTAAGAAAGGGTCTTTACGACACTCACCTCTGTGGTGAAATGCAAGTTCTGTGGCATGTTCTGTCACGTTCTGGCTTTAATAGGATGTTTACAGATTTTCCTGCTGCCCTCTCATCTCAGCAGAGACAAAGAGGAGCTGAGCCTGGAAGGTTCCTCTGCGTGGGCCTGGTGGGAGTTGTGATTGGCAGCCACCCCTTTTCTTGAGAAAGCCCCAGATCCTGCAGTGGAGAAGAAGTTGTAACTCTGCACACGGCTCTGACACCTCCTTGCACTTCAGAGCTGCTCCCAAGTTCACATGTCCTTAGGCAACTGTCAAGTTTATCAGATAATGTATGAACAGCTGTCAGGTTTTTGCTAAGCTCACCGAGGCCTCAAACACAGTTCAACTCCCTCTCCAGGGACTCTTTCTATGGTCTTTGTCCTCCATCAGCATGGCTGCCCTGTCCGTTCCCCTGCACCTTCCCAGCCTCCTTCACACCTTTGACATGTTTCCCCCACCCACAATTATGCCTTTTCTCCACCCTTCTCCAGCCAGCGGGGAATGGGGAAAGGGAAATGAAGTGTGAACAGCATTATTGAGGGACAGTGTGACAACTGCTTGATGTTCAAAAATATGGCAGGGGGGAGATGTTCTTCAGGACCTGAGAAAGTGGTGTCATTAACAGGGACAGAGGCGGCAGGAGGGCAAGCAGGCTGCGGACAACCCATGAGCTTGTTTGGGGGTTTGCTGAGGACACTTACAAGGAATGGATGGGGAGCTACCTGGCAGAAGGCCAGTAGCACAGATGAGAACTGAAGATCAAGGTCAAGGCCGGGTACTGAGGATGGAGGCGTCTACGTGGCTGCAGTCAGCAGGCGAAATGATGACATTGTCTAGGATCACTAAGAAAAGAGTGAAAAAATAAAATAGATGGCAGAAGGTGGAAATTTGGAGATGCCTGGAAAAGTCCCTTTTATAGCTTGTTTTTAATGTATGAAATGTTATTTTCTAGTATATTTCAAGAATGGAGGGGGAGGAAGCTGTCTTATGATTTTTAGGAACTTTTCAAGTTATAAAAGTAATACTCGCTATGAACAGTTTATAATGCAGGAGGAGGGATACTAATCATCCCAAGCCCGACTGTTAACATTTAGGTGTATCTCCTTCCAAATAACTCAATGGGCATGATACGAAACACTTTTATATTCTATTTTTTCCCTTAGAAATACAGTAGAACCTCTGTAAGTGGCCACCCAAGGGGCTGTAACAAATGAGTCATCACATGGAGATGGTCAGCTTAAGGAATAGGCCTACTATCCTGATACACACATGTGGTGCACATCTGGTCTATGACAATTGGGCCAACAGAAGGAGGTGGCCAGTGTAGGAAGGAGGTCAGCTATGGTGGTTCTACTGTAATATGACCCCTCCCCTAAGAATTTTCTTATATCATTAAAGACTCCAAGAGAGTATTGATAAGAGCTACACAGTGGTCACATACACATTTCTTAAAACTGAGAAGTCAAACATGGGATCAAGGGACCCAGTCATTTCTATGCCAATTTCAGAGGAAGTATAGTAGCCTGAGCTTCTGTGACATTACATCTTCCATCTCTGGGGCCAGGCGACAGTTCCCTTGCTCTTAAGGCAACATATCCACTATATAAAACTTCTACACCACAATTTAGAAAAATAGCCGTCAACAAAACCAAGTGTATTGTTTATACTCAGTCACTGCCACCTAGAATTGTCTACCCAGAAATAAGTATTAGTGTTTGAAAGCCACTTTAAGTACTTCTAAGAAAGGTGCTCTCTTGCTTTGGGGCCAGAAGGACTCTACCACCTGACACATTAGCAGGAAAGACTTGATTTCCTGGTGTTTCAGCCTGGCCAGGTATGTAAGATAACTTCACACATGATATATAGCAGTACTAGATGGGGAAAAAAGTTAATTTTATTTACTTTATCATCAGAATCTCACAAACTAAACAGCCTGGGAGGAGGAATCGATAACTTGCTTCTTTAGGCTTATAAATGTGAGTTATCCACAAAGGTGTAATACGTCAACTTCTCCTGTTAAGTCTCTTGATCAAAACAATCGTCCATTGTTTCTCATAAGAAGATAGAAGAAAGTGAAGCTAAAATGTTGCTGGTCTCTGATAATCACACACACACAGGCTAAGCCATGGGAGCAAAGGCAAATTCCTTCTCACCTGTCCAACAGCAGGATGAATTGCTTGGCCAGCACAACTGTTGTGTTTTTCAAATTATTTATCTTTAGTAGATGCTACAAAATTGCTCAAACAGTTCACAAGACTATCTTGTCAAAAGAAGGGGAGACAAATTTATAATCAAAATTAATTTGGAATCCGAGGACGTGCTATTTCCCCATTTCTCTTTATACATGTCACATGAGAACCACATGGTCATTTGGTGCAGAAGGAAAGCGGCCGCTGCACAGACTGGAGTGCGTTGTCAGTGTTTGACTAAAGTATGAATTTGCTTCCCAACAAAGGAATTTTTTAATAGACAATAATGTATTCTCTATTGAAATTCCAATAAAAATATAAGAATTTAGAAAAACATAAAATAAAATTAAAAACTTAAGAAAAAAAAAAACTACTCCAAAGAAGGAGATGAACATCTTGTGTTCCCGCTTTGTCATGGGAAGAACACGCCTTGGATACTGCTGGTCTAAGGAGGATAAGAGACTCTTGGAACTGACCTGGACCCAGTCCGCCCTGCCAACTGGGAAATAAATATCCATTGTTTCATGCCATTGAGAACATTGAGATTTTGTTATGCAGTGGTATCATGGAATTGGCTGACTGATACAGTCATATGTACTTTGCATTATTTTAAGCTCTTTCTATACATTAGGTCACTTAACCCTTAGAACACCCTATGAAGTAAGGACTAATATCATCTCTACTTTACGGTTCAAAAAGCTGAGGCACAGATGTTAATGAACTTGCCTGCAGTTCCACAGCAAGTCAGTAGCAGAGTTTTGTACCCAGCTGCCTGGCTCCAGCGGGAGCTCCCAGATGCTGCCTCTTGTCACACTATGCTTACACTTCCATCCAGTCCCTTTGACAATTCTCACCCTAAGCTCACATTCCCTCAGTTTAGCAGACGCCAATGTACCTTCTTTCTCATCAGTGGTCTTTAAACTTACTTGCTCATGCACCTTCTAGAAGATTTGAAAACTATTAGATTGAATCTTATGAAATCATCTTTTTTGTAGTAAAAACTGGTCAGATATCAGCAGTCTCATTTGATTCAACCTATCCAGCCACAAATTTTTATAGTAACATCTAACTTTTTTGTTCTAGTTTAAATTTGTTTCAAAAATGGTAATTTCAAAGGTATTAAAAATACTGAATTTTCAAATAAAAATTTATCACATTGTTAACAGATCCAATGGAATCCAAATAGCCTAGTAATTTTTTTATTGAGGTAAAATTCACATAACATAAAATCCACCATTTAAACCTTTTTAAAGTGAACAGTTGGGCGGTTTTTAGTACATTCATGGTATTGTACATCCATCACCTCTATCTAATTCCACAATATCTTTGTCTCCCCAAAGGAAACACACCCTGTCCTTAGTAAGCAGCAGCTCCCCGTCCTGTCCCGTCCCTCCCACCCCCCCACAACCACTGATACCCTTTCTTTCCTTACGTATTTGTCAATCTAGACAATTCTTATAAATGGAATCATACAATGCATGGTCTTTGGTGACTGTTTTCTTTCACTTAGCATAAAATGTTGCCAAGATCTGCCCATGTTGTAACACGTGTCAACGGCTGAATAATATTATGTAGATGGAATAGTTTTGTTTATCCACCCATCAGTTGATGGACATTTGGGTTGCTTCCTTTGTTAATTATTAAAATTCTGCTAGAAATGTCCATGTGCAATTTTTTATGTTAACATGTGTCTTCTGTTCTCGTGGGTACATACTCAGGAGTGGAATTGCTGGGACAGGTTGAGATTCGGCTGCTTTTTTTTTGATTAAGTGTTCCCCTGGTTGTCCTAAGCTTTTGATTAAATTCCAGAGTTCTGAAAAAAGTCAGTTCTCAGACTTTTGTCAGTTTATTCATTGCCTTTGTGGAGGGACAGATTTTAGAAATTCTATTCTCTGCTATTTTCATCAATATCTCACCGACAGTAGTAACTTGATGTCCATCTTCATCCATTTACAAATTTGCACATGAGAAAAAATTCAGATAAGTCAAAAATTTTACATTATTTCTTCCTCTTTGAACTTATATATCCATTCTTCTTCCTGTATATAATCTTATCCTGATAAAATATATCTTTATGCTTAAAAGTCTTTTATTAAATATAATTTCTCTCTGAATACATATAAATAAAGTTTTAAAATTCTTTGACTATATGCTCTTGCTGCTGAAAAATTTCCTCTGGATTAAATTGTAATTACAATTGCTATACCTCCTCATTGACTTAAATATCATGAATATATTGACCATTTGATAATTCTAATCACATCTTTCAGGAATGCATCTGAGATGAACGGGACTTTTCCTCCCACCCAGTCCATGTTACCTCTGAGTGAATTACGTATCACTCAAATGAGACAGGGATCAGATGGAGAAAATCTTGTTCACATAAAAAAGTAAGCAGAATAGAAAGAGTTTAATTACAGCAGTGTCACTCAATTCTTTGAATTTTACCTGAGTTGGATGCCAAAAATACACGTATAATAAATAATGATTTGAGCCAGGTGCAGTGGCTCATGCCTGTAATCCTAGCACTCTGGGAGACTGAGGTGAGTGGATCCCTTGAGCTCAGGACTTCTAGATCAGCCTGAGCAAGAGAGAGACCCTGTTTCTACTAAAAATAGAAAAAATTAGCCAGGTGTTGTGGTGGACACCTGTAGTACCAGCTACTTAGGAGGCTGAGGCAGGAGGATCACTTGAACACAGGAGTTGAAGGTTGCTGTGAACTATGACACCAGGGCACTCTACCCAGGGCACAGAGTAAGACTGTCTCAGTTTGATTTTAGTCTACTTTCTTTTTTTAATTTTAATTTTCTGTGTGTATCTTCTACTTATCCTTGTGGATCTACGGCATTCTTTTCTGCCTGTTTTCTGCCTGGACGCTGTGGGCAGGGGCCGCGTCAGTCTGCTTGCCTTCTTGTCTTCAGATGCATTTGACCAACAAGGAGCCCTTGGCAGGAGATGAGAGGGAGAGGAGAGAAGAAAAGCCTGTCCATCCTCCCAAATCCTTCCCTGCAAAATCCCCTCACCTTTCAAAGTAACTCTACACTGACTGCCTTCTTTGGGGTTCTGGTAAACTCTCCCTTTTTTTTTTTTTTATCTCTTCAGACCCAAAGATGGTAACCAGACACCTCATTACTATTCCCAAGGAACTGCGCTGTCTTTGGGTCTCCTCACATCCTGCTCACAGTGTCCACGTGTTAATATTCCATTTATTAAACCTTCCATTTTAGTCCATTTTGCACTGTGAAAAAGAAATAGCAGAGGCTGGGTGATTTCTAAAGAAAAGAGGTTTATCTGGCTCATGAGTCTGCAGGCTGTATGAGAAAGGCAGGATCGACGGCTGCTTCTGGGGAGGAAGCTTCCACGTACGGGGGAAGCCAGAGCAGAGCTGAGCGCCTCGTGGTGGGAGAAGGAGCCAGCGAGGGAGGGAGGGAGGGAGGGAGGGAGGTGTCAGGCACGTTTCACTCTCAGTTCTCCTAGGAGCTAGTAGGGTGAGAACTCATTATGTGAGCACTGGCACTAAGCCCGGACACCTCCCCCAGGCCCCACCTCCAACACTGGGGGCCAGATTTCAACAGGAGGCTTAAGAGGACACATACCCATTCTTGGTCACCTTCCCAGACCTGTGAACCTAACGTCAGTGCCCTTGTGTTTCTTGCCAGCTGTCGGTGGGTTGTCACCAAGATCGAGTCAGTCCATCAGTGGGCAGAATAATTATGTTCCTATTCAATTTTTGTTGAAAGAAAAGAATTATTCACCAACAACGTTGTAAAGGATTTGTTACGGCTGTGCTGTCCAATGTAGTAGCCACTGGTCACATTTGGCTAAATTTAAATTAATTGAAGTAAAATTTAAAATTCCCCCTCACTCCCATAAACCACATTTCAAATGCTCTATATTCACATTTCTAGTGGCTACTGGAGGACAGGACAGATGTAGGACATTCCCGTCACTGCAGACAGTGATGGATTAGAAAATTATATACAGTGACCATGAAATTTAACATCTACACTGGGACGACATTTATAGTTTTTAAAAAATATTTACTAATGAAATGAAAATTATTTTCTTATATTCATTGACCTATAAATCAGTCCATTTAAAAACTTTTTTTTGTTGTTGCAGTTTTGGCCGGGGCTGGGCTTGAACCTGCCACCCCCAGTATGTGGGGCCGGCACCCTACGGGGCTGGCACCCTACTCCTTATGCTACAGGCACTTCCCCATTTAAAAACTATTTTTAAAAATGAAGTAGTTCTTAATAAATAAATAAATAGTATATATCTAAAAACATTGAAGTATATCTAAATACATTGAAGCAAAAATACTTTTTTTTTTTTTGAGACAGAGTCTCACTCTGTTGCCCACACCAGAATGCTGTGACATCAACCTAGTTCACAGTACCTCAATCTCCTGGGTGCAAGCAGTCCTCCTGCCTGAGCCTCCCAACTAGCTGGAACTACAGGTGCTTTCCCTAACACCGGGCTAATTTTTCTATTTTTAGTAAAGATGGGGTTTCACTCTTGCTCAGACTGGTCTGGAACTCCTGACCTCAAGTGATCCTACTGTCTCAACCTCTCAGAATGCTGGGGTTAGAGGGGTACTGAGCCATTGTGCCTGGCCTGAAGCAAAGGTTTTTGAAAAGTTTCTTTATGTTGGCTATCTCACATGTTAACAATAATATAAGTATAATGTGTTAGGGTCATTTCAAACACAGCTGTCATCTCAGTTTTCTGTGCCTGCCATAACCAAGTGTCACAAACTTAGTGGTTTAAAAGAACAGAAATCAATTCTTTCACAGACTTGATGAAAGGCCAGAAGCCCAAAATCAAGACATCAGTGGGACTGTGCTTCCTGTAGAGGCTCTGGGAGAGGTTTCTGCTCCTGGGTCTTCCAGCTGCTGCTGGACGCCAGCAGTCTTTGGATGGTGACCACATCTGGCCCTGTATTCATGGTTTTTCTCCTCTGTGTGTCTCTCCTTGGAGTATCTGTTATGACAACACTTACCATTAGGTTAAGGTGCACCTGGATAATACCAGATGATATCCTCATCTCAGGATCCTCCACTTAATTATATCCGCAAAGACCTTTTTTCCAAGTAAGGCACCATGTCCTGGTCCTGGGGATTAGGACCTCAGCATACCCTTTTGTTCCATCCACAGTGGGAACCAACAGTTTTGCATATAATGTGTGTGGTGCCTATCTCATCAAGACAGAAGTGGATCGTGTCTGCTCTGACCTGGAGACTTGCTTCGACCTATACAATGCAGCAGGAGTGACATTCTAGGACTATTGAGGTCAGACCTACAATGGTCATGCAGCCTCTGCTTTTGATCAGAGGAAAAACCATCTGCTATGTGAGATGTCCACCTACAGTCTTGGAGAAAGTGGCCTCATAGAGACAGAAAACTCTGAAAGATGACAGACCATGAAGGGACACAAAAAAAGGCCCTACCACCACCCCGGGGGTGCAGGTAAAACGGAGGAACAATAGGAGCTGTTCACAGGGGTGAGGAGAAGAATTAAGTAGTGGGGAAACATTTGGAAAAACTCCCATGTGTAGGAATACAATGATAGAAATTATACTTAAGGAATTCGTGGATCTGGCTAAGCAGACATCTAGGCAGAAGTTTTGTTAGGGGGGGTAAGGAGGGAGAGGGGCAGATGGCATTAGGGCATTAGGGAATGCTTTGTCTACAACAGGAGGGACAAACTGACCAGAGGGGGCTCCTGAGAAAGGACAGATGTCATGTCAAGGGGGTCTCCAAGGACTGACCATCCAGAAAGAGGTGGAGAAGCCACACAGTGGAGGTATGATTGAGGCCACAAAAGAGGGTCTTTGGAGGATGCATACAAGTAAGGGGAGAGTGTCCTCAAGTGACCTGCCCTCATTAATATAGCAAAAATCACACCTGCCAGCACCAGGACACTTTATAAATACCGCAGCAACCCCCAGAAATTGCCTTTCTAAGGATACGAAAGGGAAAGAGTCACCATTCTGAGAATTCTCCACCTTTTTCCTAGAAATTCATAAATTCATACTCCACCCCCAACTTGGCATATTATTAGGGATTAACATAAAAGCCCCCCTAATGCTGGGGGCTGCTGTTCCATCATCAGAGCAGTCCACTCTCCATCAACTTTGAGAGTGCACTATCCTTTATGGACACTGAACTACGCTTTAATAAATCTTGCTCTCTGGCCCACTTATGTCAACGTGGTACAGTAACCAAGAACCCAGGAACATGAACCTGACATTTGAACGTCCCAGTTGACTCCTACACCCACACATCATAAGATACTGCAAAAATGACATTAGCTACAGAGGGAACTATTTAGTTTTCAAGTAGAATTTAGAGAAAATATTTCCAACTCAGGACTTGCAGAGTTGGAAGATAAAACATTTTCTCATTTCCAGGTTCTTCTGGTAGAGAAATATTCTCAAAATAAGAAAGAACCCTAGGGGAAAGATCAAGTCCAGGATGTTATCAACAAAACAACGCTGTAGGGTAAAGATCAAAGCAACAGTGAACTTACAGGAGCCCTGAAAGATTTAAGTCGGTGCCTTGTCAATCTTCTCAGCTAGACTGAACAGTGTCTAAAAATTTTAGGCTGCTGTAGAACAAAGATTAAGGTAGAGGGAGGCTTGTCTTGAAGAGATTTGTTTGTGGCACTTTTACAGGTATAATTTGATACATTTTGGATTTATAATTTGAGACACAGGAAACACATTAAAATTTTGAAGGTATTATATCAGCTTGGATTAAAAAAGACATAGATGGCACAAAATAAAAAATGATCAAAAAATAGTCTGAGAAATCTATGTGGTGGCAGACATGAGAACTTTCTTAGGGAAAAAGGAAACATGATTTGGAAGGTAGATCCCAGAACCCAGTGAGTGGAACCAGGGGCTGTGAGGAACAATGTCATTTCTAGTGAGCAAAATTGAAAACCTTCCTTGCCTTCAGAGGTGAGGACACTGACAAGATGAGCCCAGCTCTATTTCAGAATTTTTGTTGACTAGTGACTGTCGTGGGCCTTTGTTTCTCCCCCAACCCCTTTTTAAAATTTCAGATTAATATGAGGGTACAAATGATTAGGTTACACTGTTTGCATTTTTTAGGTCAAGTTCAAGTTGTAGTTGAACCCTTAACCCAAGGTGGCAGGGAGTTGGGCTATATACCCTTAAGTATAATGTGCACATTAGGTGAGAGCTCACCAATCCCCTTCCCTCCTCCCCTCTCCCATTTCCCTACTCCCTCTTCTTCCTTTTAAATGAAAGTTTATACTGAGGCTCTCTTATTTCTGCTTATTTCTGTGTGATTGGATATGGAGGCACACACAGCCTGCATTTTTGAAGCACAGTCCTCCACGTAAAAGGATTTGCAGTACAAAGCCTCAAGCATATCCGTTTTATCTCAGTGAAGATCTAGAGATACTGGGCATAGATTATGATGGTGCCATTTGTTGAGACTTTGGGGGTCTTTGGAAGAGTTGACTGTAGGGTACGTGTGAAATAAATATGAACTTTTGTGGCCAGAGAGCAGACTGTGGCAGCTGAGCTGGGACAATGGTTGATAAGTGAGTCACACGTGTACCACTTCCCTCACAAAGAGGGCGGGTCTGCTTACCCAGACCTTGAGTCTTCTCTGGACTTGTGACTTGTTTCAACAAACTCAATGATGCAGAAATGAAACCTGGGAGTTTTGAGCCCAGACAGTCAAAGGTTATATAGCTTCTGATTTCACGCAGACGGGAAACCAGCAGGTGTGTGAGGAACTGACATGGCTGTGGCCTGGTGTGTGAGAGCCTGTGAGTGGAGAGACAGAGAGGCCAGTGTGAGAGCCCGTGAGCAGAGAGGCAGAGAGGCCCCACCCCAGTGTGGTGGAACAGCTCAGAAACCGGAGCACAGCGACTGGGGACGCTCCCGCCCGCACAGGTTGCAGAAATCAGCGCTCCCTTCCCACTGCTGCCTGAATTCCTGAACAACAGAACTGTGAGAATTAGTGGGCAGCTTTAAGCTAATTACGTGATGTGGGTTCACTGTGCACTGGTCACCAACCTGAGTGCAGGAAGACAGAGCACCCTCAGACAAGTGACACGAAGCCAGCCGATGACTCACAGGCAGACAGCAGGGACAGCAGAAGCACGGTGGAACTCACTGTGAGCCGCCCCCACTGCAGGGCGTGGACGGAGTTGGAGTCTTATCTGCGCCGCCCACTTCTGGGAGGCAGCCTTCCCTGGGTTTAGTAACCCAAGGTCACCGACTCACTTGGCCACTGTTGAAGGACATCTCTTTCTGGTGGGGGGAGAGGTTAGGACAGAGCCTCCCTATCTCAGGGCGTTGCACTCCCAGCACATTCTTAAGAATTCCAGGGGGGGGGTGGGGGCTGATAAGCAAGTCTCTTATGAGGCGTCCTCAGCCTCTTGTTTGTTGCATATAGCTGATTGTGTCATGAACCTGTCCCCTCCCCATACACAAGTTCACACCTTAACCCCTTAGGGTGGCTGTATTTGGAAATGGAGTCTCCATGGAATTAATTAAGGCTAAATGAGGTGGTAAGGATGGGGCTTAGAGAGCTCTGACTCCACAAGGGAAGGGTCACAGGACGATGCAGAAAAGGATGGCTGTCTGCAGAAACAGAGTCCCCCAAACGGAATCAGCTGGCACCTTGGATTTCTTCTACTCTAAGAACTACAAGAAATAGATCTTTGTTGCTTTGGCCACCTGCTCTGTAATATTTTATGTTGGCACAAGCTGACTGTGTTTGCCCCTGGCCTTGCTTCCTGCATCTTACAAACCAGGCAGGTTATGGCAAAAACTAGTTGGAAAATTGGGTGGTCAGCTGGGGATGGGAACAGCAGCAACAGTAAATACTTCTAACCATCTCCTGAGACTACAGAGAGTTAGCTGTCCCTACCCCATTCCTGTCCTAGAACTCTTGCTTTGTCAGGAAATACCCTACATGCTGTCTTTGACAGGGAAGAGTTAATTACATCGAGTCTGAAAGGGTTGATGAAAGGGAGCTGGGTCTTGCCCCTGCCCCTTCAGATTTCACCATGCAGTAAAGCCATGGCCACCTCACTTCACGGCACACCCCTCTCCAAAGTTCTAAGTGCAAAGTGGAGGTCCCCCAAGCCCATTCCAGTGGACTTCAGTGCAACTGTTGATAACAATATTTGGTTAAAATATGAAAATATCCAGGTCAAATGCTAAACTGGATGAGATGCTGAGACTGTGAGCCAATATTTTTCCAGGTAACTAAGAACCGTTCGGTTTCTGGCAAATGTCCCATAAAAGTTGTATCAATACTTATCCGTTGATGGCTTATTGTATCTGTTACACCTTCTTACAGCTTTTTTTTTTTTTTTGAGCTGGATCTAGAAAAAACTTGGTAGAAACAACCTCCTAAAACTGGAAAGTGCAAGAATTTTTTTCTCCATCATGAGCAAACATCCATTTTATGTCAACTTTAATATTCTACATTGACTTGAAGGGGCTCTAAAAACGTGTGACAGGCTGGGTGTAGTAGCATAGGCCCAACTGTGTAATCCCAGCACTCTGGGAGGCTGAGGCAGGAGGCTCACTTGGAGTTTCTAGCCTGAGCAAGAGCAAGACCCCATCTCTACCAAAAATAGAAAACATTAGCCAAGCATGGTGTCACACACTGGTTGTCTCAGCTACTCAGAGGCTAAGGCAGGAGGATCCTTTGAGCCCAGGAGTTTGAGGCTGTGGTAAACTGTGAGGACACCACTGCACTCTACCTGGGGCAACAGAGTGAGACTCTGTCTTTTAAAAAAAAAGCATGACAGATAGCTTTAAAGACAAGCATTTGAGAATTATTACATATAGATTGCTTAGTAATTTCATTTCATGGTTGAAAATTATTAAGTTTACAATTATACATTTGACAGTATTAAAATATCAACATCTGAGAGGAAGGAGCTAACCTTAATTAAATAAAGATGATTCTCTAAAGTTCAAGGTACATCCTAGATTGCATTTTGAGAATATTTCGTTATCTTCCCATCCCTAAGTAGATGCTCTATTTTAAAGAGGGCTGTTTACTCTGCTGGTAATTAACAGCAAGGAAAAGAGATGGTATTGAATCTCTAGTAATTGTGGAGTTCACCAAAGGTGAATTAACAATTGCTGTTCAGGGCGTAAAGAGCAGCACAGCAACGTTCAATACGCAAAGTCAACAAGCAGAAAGTCTGAGTGACGGTGAGCGGGAGCTCTGTGTCTACATTTAAAAATAAAGATGATTTCTGTTGTGTGATTTTGTGGGGGAAACCTTGATGCAAGTAAAGGTGGACATGATGTGTCTCTTCTTTGAAATCATGCAGATGCGGCTGAGATGCCGGCCACGTACAGGCTAATAGCACAAACCGTCAAGTTCATTCTCAGGACTGAGGATCACAGACACAGAGAGAGAACACACCTCTCCACTGACTGGAGCAGCCCAGCATGATTCTCAGTTAAATATTACAATTCCAGGATAAACAGATAAAACCCTTTGAAGAAAAAAAAATCATTCCGTAATTTTATCACCTGCATGAAATAAGGCACCTCGCTCTTCAAGGCTTCTTACTTAGGATCTTTTTCTTCTCTTCTGTCAATATTTCATATTTTAAGTCACCCCTTTAGTCTGCTGAGAGGTGTTTGCACTCTGGGAAATAGATACAAGAAAGGTGAGAGGTTTGTTTGTCTTGAGTATAGTGGGAGAAAGATGAGGGTGGTGAGAGGTGGGAGAACCCACCAGAGGGACCTCCACCGGCTGGCACATTTTAGGGAAGAATACGGAGGGAGGGCAAGGATCTGGACCCTTCAGCCCTCCAGGTCTCTGAGGGCAAGTCTGCTGGTTCCGACGCAGCAGTGCTGGGACTTGGCCTCCTGTTGGTAATCAAGCCTCACTTGGCATTCATGATGGGTGTGGATGCTCGGTAGCCTGCCGTGTGGATGGGCTCACTTCTGCCCAGGAAGCCAGGAGTCTTTTGTGTGATCCCTATTTTTGTCGCTGCAAATTAGATGAGAATTCCGTGGTACACATCCTTCCCATTCCTCTGTGCTTCATTACAGACGTAAACGCTTTAAGACTTACTGAGTCCAGGTGTGTCGTTTTTCAGTCATCACCAGAACTCACCCGGTTTGATAAAACTGATCTGTTATTTTCAAGAATTGTTCTTTAAAAATTCCCTTTCCAGTTAATCTTGTGTTTCTCTGGCTTCATGATCTAAAAATATTTTAAGAAATTTTGTAATCTTATAAAAGACCATTTGAAAAGTTAGCCCCCCACCCCCTGTTAGGCTATAACAAAGCTTAATAACAAAGAAGGATAGTTACAAATTAATATTTGGGGCAAATTCTAAAAGGCAATTCTAGCAATGATCTTCATGAAAGGCAATTCTAGCAATGATCTTCATGAAGGCAAAGCAGTTTGATTCTGTTTTTCTGGAAATAGAGGCGGACAGCACAGTAATGTAAATCCTTATTCAAAACATCATTGCAGCTCCATATTAAAAGATTTTTACTTAAATAATTAGCATTTTTAATGCTATTTAAAATGGCTTGTCCATAAAGAACTCAAATGAGACAGAAAAATAACATTTTTCCCAGATGGTTTTTTTTGAATTAATATTACTAACCCAGACATCAGAAACGAACAATTAATTGTTCAAATACGTAACATGGACCAAAACAACAGTGCCTTGAACTTCCCAGGGCTTTGCGATTTTAAAAGCACAGCTGGGTGTGCACGTGCGGTCAGCCCAGCCCGGACTCACAGCCGCTATGCTTCCTTCCACACACTCAGTCGCTCAGAGCACAAATTCCTTCTTTTGGAAATGGAACCATGCTTATAACCATTTTTGAACTTGGGAAAGGCCAGGGGCATCCAACTGAGGCCCACGCTGGCCATGAATGCTCATCTGTGGTGGTGGATATCATGAAATATGTTTGCTCATCAGCTTTCATCAGTGTCCAAGTAGACAACATGCGGCCCAGGACAACCCCAGGTGAGCCTGCACAGCCCGCGGGCCGGGTCGGGCACCCCTGCCAGTAGACAGATCACAAAGAAGGAAAAACCATTTTTAATATTTATGGTGGAATCAGTTGTTTTTGTTTTCCTGATATCCTGTTTGCATCTTTTTTCTGGTAGGAAAGAAAACCCCAAACCCAAACCCTCTATTTTCCTTGGAGAACCACCTCTTTTCCATTCTTGCTCAACTGGAACTGATAGCGCCAGAGCTGGACCTGTGGTCCCGGCTGGCTGGTCAGGGAGGCAAATTCCTCCAGCCACTGTGACTGGCTCCGGGAGGGCATGCTCCAAAGTGGTCCAAAGAAACCAAACCTGGACAAAAATGGGAAAGTGAGAAATGATTTTGAGAAGGAACCAATGAATCACTCTGAGGAGAGCAGAGCTGAGATACAGCAGGGACGGGAGGGTCAGAGAGTCAGGGAGAGCGCGGGAGGGAAGAGAGACAGGAGACTTAGTCTGGGGTATTTATTTCCATTACATGAACCAAAAATTCCTTCCACATGTAAGCCAGTATGAGCTAGGTCTTTCTGTCATTTGCACCCGAAGAAGTTTGTAGATAAAGCCGTTTCAGACATGATCGCGTTCAAAAATGGGGCAGTTTATCAGAAGTGAGGGCCTTCCGTGTGCCAGGCACTCTGCTGGCTGCTGGGGACGCGCAGGGAGCAGGAAGACGGGGCCTCTCTTATTGACCTCCCAACACTGGACCTTACTAGGATCTGCTCCAAACTTGGACTTACTTCCACCCTCCTGGCGACAGTCAGCTTTATGGAATCTCTGGGGGCTTTTCCTACACAAGATCCTTTCATAAAAATTTTTGTAGGTCAGAGGAAAAGATCGGGGGGAGAGAAGCCTGATTGTGTATTGTTCCTGGAGTGTAAACATATTTCTTAACTCCTAGAGAAACAGCTAGCACTTCAATAATTTTTTTTCTTTTTGGAGATGAAAGAGAAGAGCTATTATTTAAATGACAGCCTCAGGCAACAATCCTTGAAGAGGAAGGAACATTCAGGGCCAAAGACTGTTAAGGAAGCTACCAGCTGAAGTTGTGATTACATATTCAGTCTAATGGGACAGTCAACAATCAGAAAAACCCAGATTACACTGGTAGGCACGCGACCGAACATAAAGTTAATATATCTACATATTTTGAGGGGCAGAGGAGGAAAAATATTTTTAAATGTTCCTGAGTTACAAATGAAGGAGTTTATCTGCTTAAGAGTTCTCCTAATTTCAATAAGATCCCTTTGTCTACCAAACACTCTCTCTCTCTCTCCCACACACACAAATGCCATATCAGTGAAAAGAGAGTTATCTTTCTGCTCTATTTAATATAAATTTCAGATTATAAAATTTTAATCATATATTCTAACTTACACATTTATAAATTTTGTAATTTATAAGATTACAAATGTTAAAGCCCCTCTAAACCCACCGTAGCCCAAGATGTAAACGTTTTAAGAGAACAGGCTCTCTGCCCGCCTGGCGCTGGGGAGGCAGAGGGAGTTAGAACTGAACTGTGAGCACAGCCGCTGCCAGCTCAGCCCTACGGCTCACTAATGCTCTCACTGTGCTACTCAGTCGGGAGGATTATTTCATGGAAACTTATCTTTGGTAGTTTAAGTACATTCGTTTTAAAAATAAAATAAAACTATATATGATGAACAAAAATGTGCTAATAAAAATAAGAAGATTTGTTCTATAAAATTTGGATTCAGTCTAGCATTTAAGGACCTGAAAGCCACATGTGGCCCTAAGGCTGCAGGTCCCACCCCTGTCCTATGCTCAGGGTCTCAAACCTTCTGTTAAAGTCAGCGGCAGAGGAAATGAAGTCCCACTCCACGGTTCCTAAGTGCAGCACATCCCTGTTGAGTGTCAGATTTTAGCTTTAAAAATTCACGTGACCTTTGCATTTTATCTAGAGTATGTTCATGTTTCTTTTAATATGAAAAAGGATAACTAAAATTATTCATTATGGAGTAAAACTGGCCACATTCACCAAGTGTTTGTGGGTTTTCCATCATACGTACACAAGTCTGAGAAACAGGGCTTGTGATGCGGAGCTTAAACTCTGGGGTCTGGGAGCCCTGGTATTCTCTGCGGCTATTAGACTCTTCTCAAACACAAGGACAGGGAATAAAGTCAGGCATCATGGACACCATCAATTTTACTGGAGAATTTAGGGAGCTCCATTCATTGCCCCGCACCTGGCAGGTGACAAGGTGGGTCCTGAAGTTCTGGGGTCACTGCTGTGGCTCGGGAATGTGGGTGACATACAGAAAAGTAGCATGTGCTCACTAGGCAGTCTAGGAAATAAAATTAGGAAAAGTAAAACAACAGACAAAATAATTCGTGTGTGTGAGGGAGAGTGATTATTCTAAGTTGAAGCGTGTAAGATTTTCACTGTTTGACCATTTTTGGCAATTTCTATGATTCAATCTGATACTTCTCCAAAGCTTATTACCCAACAATGTACATAGCACTGGCTTTTAAGTACAGTATCACCACCGTAGACCGTAATAAGAATAGTATTTTCATTCTTTTTTAAAGAATGAAAGAAGTGCGCCCAGAATGTAAAAGGCAGAAAGAGAAAGTGAAAGTGGATAGTGCTGAAAACAATCAGAACATTTTATTTTCAATAGCCTAAGGGCCTGAATTGTGATCAAAGTTCATAGTCGGAATCCTTTAAGACAATTTTGAGAAATGATCCTTGCGGTTGCTTCTTGATCCAGCAGGTATTGAGAAATAAAACATCAGGTCCAGAAGAATAAGCCTTGAGCATTGCACAAAAACACTTGGAAAGATGAAGTCCCCTGTGCTCTTCATGGCCACAAGCAAAGTGCATTTATTCAACCATTTTATCAGCGTGAGATGAAGAGAGAGCAGATGTTGCTTTATTCTGTCTGTGTTTTCATCAGTTGCCAGATAATAGGCATCACCACTGCCCTTAGTATGCAGCTCAGCGCCCAGGACAGACTTTTCAGATTCTTATATTTTAACCTGGATGCATTCTTTCCTAACACTCATATAAATTCTTTTTTTTTTTTTTTGAGACAGAGTCTCACTTTGTTGCCCCTGGTAGAGTGCTGTGGCATCATAACTTACAGTAACCTCAGACTCCTGGGCTCAAGCGATTCTCTTGCTTCAGCCTCTCAAGTAGCTGAGACTACAGGCACCCACCACAATGCCCAGTTATTTTTAAAGATGGGGTCTCACTCTTGTTCAGGCTGGTCTGGAACTCTTAAACTCAGGCGACCTGCCTCCCCCCCCCCACCCACTGCTGGCCTTCCAGGGTGCTAGGATTACAGACGTGAGCCACTGCGACTGGCCTTAAATTCCAGTTCTTATCTCAAATCTTAGGTCTTACAGAGGAGTGAACAAACTTGACCAAACCACGCAGAGACAGAGGAGGTAACCCAACTCCCTGGCACCAGCAACATGGGAAGAGTGTGGTGTGATGTGTCCTGCAGATTTGCAAGTTAGCGGAGGAGCCCCGCCTGATTCTTTAGATTTTAAATTCCTAGGTCTAGATCTAGATGAGGAGGAGAGGAGAAATGGATGCTCAGCAGTGAGACTGGGTGACCAAGGCGAAGGGCGTGTTTCTCAGCGTGTGAGCGTCCGCCTGTGGCTTGGGTCCCTTCTGTGGCCCTGGAGTTCAGATGTGCCGCCTTCATTCTGTCTTGGGTTTTATGACTTGAAGCTTCAGCTGAGAATGCAGGGAGAGCAAAACAAAACCACCAGCCCCATTTCAGAGGAAGAGAAGAGCAACTGGCCAGCAAAACCCTTTCTGATGGAAAGTTCATCGTCAGGTTATCAGGAAACGTGTCCTCTCACTACATCAGAAATTTGATACAAATGGAAAACATTTTCTATTTAAAAACCTTAAACACACAAAGAAATTGAGAGAATAGTTAAAAAAAATACCCCACCTAGATTCAATTTTCTTTTCTTTTTTTTTTTGAGACAGAGCCTCAAGCTGTCCCCCTGGGTAGAGTGCCGTGGCATTACGCTCACAGCAACCTCCAACTCCTGGGCTCAAGCGAGTCTCCTGCCTCTGCCTCCCAAGTAGCTGGGACCACAGGCACCCACCACAACGCTTGGCTATTTTTTGGTTGTAGCCGTCATTGTTGTTTGGTGGGCCCGGGCTGGATTCGAACCCGCCACCTTAGGTGTATGTGGCTGGTGCATTAGCCACTTGAGCCACAGGCGCCGAGCCAGTTTTCCAAATGTTTCCATTCTTTACCCCTTTTGTTGTCACTGAGGTATTTTAAATCAAAGCACAGCCCCACTGTGTCATATCCCCATCTATACTCCAGTTTGCACTTCTTAAAAATTAAAGATTTTTTTTATAACTATAATACCACTTAGACAAAATTTTAAATGATAATTTATTACTTAAAAACAAAAAATAAAATGTGCACTCACTGTTTATACTCTGCCTCATTGCAAAAAACGCGTAGAATAGGAGAGGACAGGTGAAACTAAAAGGGAAATAAGGGGGAACAGTAAAAAGGAGCCGGGAATACAAGTGCTGAACTGCGATGTGTCTGGAAGGTTCTATTTTCACCTTAAACCCAACTCTGTGCTTCCCCAAAGCAGGCGGGGAATCCTGGCAGTCACAGACCCCCGTGTCTGTTAAGGAGAAATTGCACCATTTCTCTGGAGAACACGGCTTTTCCTGTCTCTAAGGCTGGGGAGGAATTTCTCCTCCATATCGTCATGGAGAGACAGTGTCAAGATTTAGTGCATGACATACTTTACAAAATCCCACCATAAATACCAAAGAGGGTCAGTGCTGCCCCTTCATGACGCTGAGGTCCAGCCGAGGGAAAGTCACCCTGCAAGGGGCGGGCGTCCTGGGTCATGTCCGCTGGTGGCCACCACCCCCAGTGTACAGCATAAAGCCCATTCGCTTCAGATAAGCTTTTAATTTCTCTCTCAGACACCCAGTGTCTCAATTCTCCCATAAATAAGACAGCCCTAATTTTAACAACTCAAATCCGGCTGTTACTACTTCTAAGCCCTGTCATCCATCGCAAGTCTGTGCGGCACCAGACGTGTCTGGACATCCATTCATCCCCTGTGAGCTTGGCCAAGACACCCGATTTCCTTCTCCCGTTGTTAAGAAGGGTTGCAAAAGCCAGAAGCAATCAGTCCAGGAAGGAAATCAATGTGGACCGTCGTGGAGGGGAGAGCTAACCCTGCAGCCATCTACTATTTTTTTGAAATTGCAGCTGAGCTTTGGCTCTAACACCTGGAATACCCATGCACTAACGGGCTCTTTCCCAATTCTTTTATTCCAGGCTAGCTTTGCAGAGAGTTTCCACGTCGCAAGACCAGCTTGAGTCTGGAGGTGGTGGTCCTGCTCTGCCGGCCGGGGGGGACCAGGTGGTTCCAGGGCGTCTTCAGCTCGCACTCACCTCCATGCCGCTGAGGCATTGATCCCCGACAAGCACTCTGGCTCCCCAACAGTGCACTGCCTACTATCAATATCTCTGTGGAGGGTGCCAAATGCACTTTCTTTGTGTCCCGGCTGTGTGTAACATAGCTCTTCATGCCTCAAAGATTTCCCCCCAGCGTCTGCTAACTGCCGTCGCTTGCTTCCTGCACTTCTGTTCATCACACAGCCAAATAAACCTGTTTGATGTTGTCATCTCTTGGGAGCCAGCCAGAAAACACACGGGGATCATAGATTTAGGTGAGCTGACATCAGAAGACGCAATGAGAAAAAAAAAAATTCTCGGTAAGTAAGGAGAAATTCTGAGTACACGAATATTTTCTTGTCAAACTAAAAGAAAAAAAAAGGAAAAAGAAAACAGAAATATTTTTGGAAATTTGAACACACCCACAGTGGTAAAATATATCCTGCTTCCACATTGCATATTTCCCTGGGTACAATATTCCTATTTTAAAATTGTAGCAACAGATCCAAGAAACAAATGTCTTCGAAAATTCCATTTCATGCAAGCGTCACTGTATGCATTTAAACTCTTTTTTCCTACTGAAAATTATTGCAAACAGCATGAAAAATGTCAACACAGGAAACTGAATAAAAGTAATGGACAGTCTTGAAAACACAGAGGAATAAAAATGTTCATGAAATACTCTGCTCAAATGACTAATGTTAATATTTAGGTAAAATTATCCCCCAGGGGCAAGGAAACAAGTAAGATGCTTACACTGTAATACATAAAATACAGTAGCAGGGGAAATAAAGTTAGAAAAGTCAGTAATATTTCCAAACCACTTTAGAAAATTAGCAGAGAGACTACCCAACCACAAAATAAACTTTGTTAGTATTGTACACAAATAGGGAATTTCAGGTCACTGTTTATTTTTCCAGTATACCAAAAAAAAAAAAAAAAAGCTTTTTGTTAGACGGTTTGTTGTTGTCTGGGGCCCATGACGTCCAGATTATTATTTATTCTTCCTGCACCACTTTGCAGGAGTCTTAATTCTCATTCTGTCACTCTCCCCAACCTACATTCATCCAGCCTTACTTTCAGATTCTGTTTATAATTAAATAATGTTTTTAAAGTTTCCTAAATACAGTCCTTTATTTGGAGTCTTTACCACTAAAAAGGACTAGTTATTGAATCCGACCTATTTCCCTTAGACATTTGCTTTCCTAAGTTCCCAAACAGCAAGTGTCTAAAATGTGATCACCAAGGCTCCTCCACAGACCTGAGTTCAGTCCCCAGGGAGTTACAGTGCAGTCAGGGAATTCACAGTGAAAAAACCAAAACAAAATGCAAACCGAAGCTAATAGTAGACACTTGCCTGAGGGAGGTGAAGTTCAAGCTTCCTGTTAAAGAACAGGAAGGGTTTAGAACAGGGAAGGCGGTTCCAACTATTGCTGGAAAGGGCCCTGTGGAGGAGGGAGGCTCGGACGCTGGAGGGATCCCAGCAGAGAGCGGGCAAGGACCTTTTTTCTTTGCTCTCCACTGATGGTCATAAAAGCCACACTGCTGAGGCCAGGCTCTCTGGAAGGTGTTGTACCGACAGGCCCTCCTCAGGGAGAAAGGGCCATTTACTCACTGAGCGCCCCCCAAATCACGTGGGAAGCAACAGGTTCCCGCGGCGGGGGCGTGTGGCGAGCCACTCCCGGGAAGCCTGGGCACGTCGAGTTTGCTGATGAAGCGCTCACGGTCCTCGCCACTTTCAACGTGACACGGCGGTGACCGCCGGGCTCCCGCAGGGACGGCACACAGCGCCTTCTGGGACTCATCAGCTTCTCCAACTCCCATCTCCCAGTCTACATCCTAATTAAGGGCTTCCAACTCATAATTGCCTACATCTCTCCAGGGATGTCTCACTACACAAATTTGTTTGTAGCAGGACAAAATTACTGTTTTTCTCCTAGTTCTAAATTCTCCTCTAAATACCTGTAAGAATCTATGACGGGGCATCCATTATATAAAGTGCTAGCACATTCAAGGGGGCAACAGCCTCTCTCCCAGAGAGGGCCAACGTTCACTCTTTCTCTAAAATTAAGCACAGAATCCTTCATCCTCTTTTTAGTGGGCAGAGCATGTGCGTATCCTGGGAAATCATTTGTTCTAAGGGGCACTTTCTGGACCTCCTGGCCAGACGACTATCTTCCACAAACACAGAACCACAACTTAAACTGCTGGATCAACAGTAAATAGTTGATCCATTCCGGCCTGGCTGGACGTCCATAGAGCTGTTTGTCCTATGGAATGACTTTTTTCAGTGTTTCTGTTGTTTTTCCAGCTGGCCAAAATACCAGGGTCATTTGCATTCTCTGTTACAAGGAGAAGCAAGGCATAGAGCTGTCATTTAAAATTCTGGGCACCATTCTAGAAATGTAGGATGTGTGAATACTTCTTTTGAGGAAGGATGTCTAAGTATTGCAGGGGTTGTTTGGACATTAGCTGCATAGCCTGGTATATAGTATGTCTTTCTAGTTGAAACAGTATAAAGTCTATATATACCAGTAGAGTTGGCTGGGCTAGGCCCTCATTTTCATGGTCTTTATTTTGGGGGATAGTAGTTCTTTAAAAAAAAGATTGGAGGCCAGGCATAGTAGTTCACACCTATAATCTTAGCACTTTAAGAGGCTGAGATAGGATTGCTTGAGGCCAGGAATCCCAGACTATCTCCAGCAGGGGCAAGACCCTGTCTCTACAAAAAATGAAAAATTAACTAGGTATAGTGGTTTATGCCTATTGACCCAGCTACTTGGGAGGCTGAGGCAGGACACTCTCTTGAGCCCCAGAGTTTGAGGTTGCTGTGAGCTATAATAGCAACACCATACTCTAACTGGGATAATAGAGCGAGACCCCCATCTCTGAAAAAGAAAAAAAATCTATAAAAAAAATTCCAGCCTGAGCAAGAGTGAGACCCCCCATCTCTACCAAAAAATAGAAAAACTAGCTGGGTGTTGTGGCAGGCACCTGTAGTCCCAGCTACTTGTAAGGCTGAGGCAAGAGAATCACTTGAGCCCTAGAGTGTGAGGTTTGTGTGAGGTATGATGACACTACGGCCATCTACCCAGAGGAACAGAGTAAGACTGCCTCAATAAAAAGAGAAAGAAAGAAAGAAATATACACACACACACACACACACACACACACACACATATATATATATATATCTCACACACAAAAATAAAACAAAAGGTAGACACTGCAGTGCTCAGACATGACAACTGATGCTGGCTGCCTTGTGCTAACTTCAGTCAGTATAATGCATATTTTAGTACTGAGTGCATTTGAGTTGCACACAATCGTCATATGATTCGGGCATTGTGATACTCTCTGTCACTTTTCCTTCTCTGCCTCTGTTAATGGTCAACTGATTAAAACATAATTCACACAGAGAATCCCAGCAATGCACATCTCCCAGTCAACTCGGCTCCCTGGCTTCTGCCGCCGCTGGTCATCTAAAAATGCCTGTGGCTCAGACGCGTCTCCCACCCAGGCAGGCTTTCAGCTGCCTGTTTCTATCTCCTGATCAAGACATTGCATGTGCCCAGATCCCAGGGGCCCTCTCTGCCCTAGACATTCCTATTTAATCAGTCTGAGAAAAGTCCTGCAGTAAATGCCACTTTAATTATAAGCTTGCTTCAGCTGGATTAGAATCAAAATAAGCATGCTTAAGACAAAAATTAGATCTGAAAAGCAAAATTGGTAATAGAGCTTCTGGGACAGGAGTCCATTTTTATTTTATGATTAAGTGATTTTGTTTTCTAATTCTCATTTTAATATGTTCATTTCCAACCTAAACCTACACTGTCATGCAATCCCATCATCATTTCTCAGATAACTCAGTTTCCTTTTGACTTGCCCTTCTGCTGTGACTTCAGACTCACTGCCTCTTCACTAGGCTGGCCCCAGTCCGGGTGCAGATGCCGAGGGCTGAGGAGAAGCTGAAACAGCTGAGCTTGTAAGTAACAGTGAACAGCGGCTTTAGAGCTGGTTTCAAACACGACCAGTGTAAACTGTACACCATGGTTAGCCCTGTAAGCGTCAGTTTCCTCAGTCATAGAATAGGAAGAAAAACTTACGTTTCACAGGGTGATTTTGGGGACAAATGAACTAATGATGGAGGTAACGTCTTTGGCTCAGGGCCTGGTAATAGGAAGTTATTGGCAGGACTATATCACCTGGCAAATGCTGTTTATTGACTTGGGTAGGAAGACACTCAGCAGATCTACGTGTAATCTAGAGTCATAAAAATTCAAGCTCCAACTATGGTTCCAGTTCTCAGGAGTTGACGCCCTGGGCAAGTTGCTTTGTTGGTTCTTTTACAAAAGGGGGTAAAAACACCTGTCTTACAGGGCCCGTGAGTGCTGTGATGATTAATGCAAGCTTCTTCTAGAAGATAAATCTCACCTATATCTGTATGCATAGAATAAAGTACCGTCCCACCCCAGCCCACATTTTGCTCTGAAATACGCTGGTAATGACAAAGACAATGTGATCTCCATCTTCTAAAGTTTTCCAGTTTTGTTGTCCTGGCTATAAGTGATCACTTCTATTCAAAATATCCAAATCATTTGGTAACAGACTTCTCACGGGACAGAGCTCTCTGGAGCTGAAGTAGGCAGTTATGAACAAGTGTTCGGGGCTTTGTGTTAATTCTACAGATTCTTCTTCCGTTAGGAAAGCACGGGTGTAGCTGGGCCTGCGGGAAGACTGATAACAGGTTCTAGAAACTACAGTGGTCTATTGATAATGTTGAAAAACCAAATACCTCAGAGACTCTAAAAATAGGATTCCTTTTTCTAGTCAGAGATAAAAATACTATCTGTAAACTGGATACATTATATCAGGATATAGAGAAACAGAATGTGATGGCTAATTCTATGTGTCAGTCTGAGTGCGTCAGGGACTCCAGAGAGCTGGTACGTCCCTGAGTGAAGGCGGTCCCCAAAGAGATCAGCTTTTGAATCAATAGATCTGTCCTCACCAGTGCGGGTAGCGTCATCGGATCTTTTGAAGGCCCAAACAGAACTAAAGGGCAGAGAAGTGAGAATTTCCTCTCCCTTCCTGAGCTGGGGCGTCTGTCTTCTGCTCTGAGACAGCAGAGCTCCTGCCGGGTTCTCTGGCCTTTTGACTCCCAGACACACCAGAGGCACCTCTTGGGTCTCAGGCCTTTGAACCCAGATGGAATTACAGTCTGAATTCTTAGCTCTCCAGCCTGTAGATGGCATGTTGTGGGACTTCTTGACCTCCATAATCATGTAAGCTAATTCCCATGATAAATATTTTTATATCTGTATATGTATATTTGTATTTACATATATCTCCTACTGATTCCGTTTCTCTAGAGAAGCCTAACTAATACAGAGAGGGAGCTGTTTATCATTAGCAAACGGACCTTGTGGCAGGACGTACCCTTGTTTCTAACTACAGTAGAACCTGCACAGCTGACCCCCTCCCTACACTGGCCACCTCCTTAAGTTGACCTACTTTTCATAGACTGGACAGGCACCACGTGTATGTATCAGCACAGTAGGCCCAGTTCCTTACATTGACCTCCTCCATGTGTTGACCAGAGCGTTACTGTCCCTTGTGGGTCAACTTACAGAGGTTCTCCTGTGTGTGTCACTGCTCTCCATGAGCGGCCTATACTCTCCACCCCACTGACAGCTGGCTTGGTAATGTGACTTGGCCAATGAAATGTGAGCAGTGTGCCACTTTTAAGAAGAATCTTGGCCAAACGTGGTAGCTCATGCCTATTATCCTAGCACTCTGGGAGGCAGAGGCAGGAGGGTCCCTTGGGTTTAGGAGTTCAAGACCAGCCTGAACAAGAGTGAGACCCTGTTGCTACTAATTTAAAAAATAGAAAAATTATCTGGGTATTGTGGCAGGTGCCTGTAGTCTCAGCTTATTGGGAGTCCAATGCAGGAGGCAGGAGGATCATGTGAGCCCAAGAATTTGAGGTTTCTGTGAGCTGTGATGATGTTATAGCACTCTACCCAAGGCAACAGAGATTCTGTCTCAGAAAAAGAAGAATGTTTAAGAGTCACGGGAGGTGATTCTTTGCCTTTTGATAAGGTGGCCAGGACAAGCACAGTGCAGTCAGTGTGTCACTCTGCAGCGTGGGAACCCACCATCCTCGATTTTGGTTGTCAGTCAACACAGAACTATACCCATATACAGACACCACTATGTGTGTGTGTGTGTGTGTGTGCATATATATTTTCTAGACTGTTGGGTAAATTCCCTGTCTTTTATTATTTTGTGTGAGATAATTTACCTTCATAATGCAGTTGGAAGTGATACTATAGCAAATGAAAGAACTTCATCAACTTCTAATTAGAAATTGAATCATTGTGTGGATAGCATAATAAAATAGCCAATTTTTAGTAATCTACAACATAAATTGGTTCAGGAAAGACTTCATTAGAAGGATAAGACTAACAAGCTCTAATTAAATGCATTTTTAAAATATTTCCCCAACTTCTAGAGCAGCACTGTCCAGAGAAACTTTGCATAGTGATGGAAGAATTGTCTGTGCTAGCCAGTCTGGCCATCTGTGTAGCCATTGAATACTTCAAAGTGGGTAGTGCAATAGCAAAGATGAATTTTAAATTTAATTTAGTACTTTAAATTTATACAACTGCATATAGCTAGTAGCTTGATTTAAAGAGTGCACCTTAGACCCTATAAAGATATATTTTCCTAATAACTGAAGTACTCTTCATGTCACTGTATTTGGTACTGAGCTTATATGTATGTATGTGTATATGAGCTCCTTAATTACAAGTATCCACATCTATATCTACTTGTTAATAGTTATTTATCTATCTATGCAGGTGCCAGACAACCTCACTCTTTTCTATTCAGGTAATTATACCAATGTGGATCCAGGAAAGTATTGCCCATCCTGCTCCAGATTAATTAATTAATGTGGGTATTGCCAATGGAGATCCAATCTAGCTGTATGAAGAAAATCTTTTGATAAAGCATTTTCCTCGAGATAATTTCTGTTTGCAAATGGTAACACCATAGCCTATCAGATTAAGTCAAAGATGTTAATCCATTCATTGATCTACAAGGAACCACGCCCAGATTATCCCAACAACTTCTGATATTATATTAACAAATCTCTATACTTTAGCTCCTCATCTTTATAACGAAAATCGGACTCCAAGTTCTTCAAACAACCAAATTTTAGGTGCCCCTCATCCTTAAATTGAAAATGAACTATATATATATTTTTATCTCACTCTTTATATATATAAATTGTATGCTTTTTATCTCGAAGATGTAATATTCTGAGATCTCCTATAATTGTAAGAATATGGAATTTGGAAAATAATTTCTGGTCGTGAAGACATAATTATTTGGGGAGGCTGGAGTGCTGGCGGCAGGTGGGTACTAGAAACACTGACAGGGACTGCCTTTACCCTCTGTGGGCACGGCCTTCCTGGTGGACTTTCTCAGGGAGCAGGGGTCAGGGAAATCCTTGCCAAGACAGGCCACGCTGGCCCTGCCTCAGAGGGTCTTCTCCATCCTTGGCTAAATAACTGAGACACTTAATCTATTCCGAATGTGGGTGTGATGCATTCTCTTCTGCTTAATTATAGAGCCAGAGAGAGCTGGTTGCACTTCCCATTGTCAGTGTGAGAATTAATTCATCTATGGGACTCAGCAGAGCAAAACTAACTAATATCAGGCCTTCAATAAGTGATAATTGATGTTGTTTATATTGAGTAATTTATTCCAAAGAACAGAAAAGCTTCTAAGAAGCAGAAGATCTTTTGGAATAAAGTAAAGGGCTGTCAATAAAGCAGGGAGACCAACACCAGAAGCGCCTTTGAACTTGAGGTTTCAGTTTTCCACTAAACAATAAAATAGAATGGAATGAAAAAGTTAAACCTAAGACCCACTTCTACAGATAAGGTAGGCATGGCCTGCCTTGACTATTTCAGTCTGAGAAAAGGAAGCTAACGAATATGAGGTTGGACCATTAACTTCGCGAACTCATCCTAGGAATCGTGCTACATACCTCGTTGCTGAGTATTTCTATGGCCAAGGGCAGGGCTTCCACGGTGACCGCAGTGATATTCCGCAAGGTAGCCCTTTTTCTAGGATGAGTTCGTGCACGTGCTTGTCAGACCTCGCATAAAGCAGGGAAGCTAAGGCTTCTGAGGGCTGTTTGTGGCCGCTCACGTGCCAGACTCTGGAATGTTTCCCAGATTCCGCTTCCAGCTTCCCTCACCCCAACTGGGTGTGATTAATAAAGCTGCGAGGCACCTGCCCCGTGAGCGCTGGGCCCCGCGGGGCTCCCCTCCACCCTCAGCGACTCACTCCCAGAGCGCCAGTCACCAGAGCTGCCTCCACAACGGAAGTGAGGCCACCAGCAGGATTGGCCTCGAACACGCAGGGTGACACATTTGATTTGGTTATTCTTAACTTGGAAAGAAGAGTGAGCAGTTTTCAAAGTGTCTTAACTCTTTCAAACGCAAACCTGAAAGAGATAATGACATTTTCCAAAGCGCCGAGCAGCCTCAGAACCTGTCCGGAGCAATGACGAATTCAGACGCGGCAGAACATTCCAAGGTGGGACCAGCTGCGTTACAGTGTTTCACGGGCCGTGTCTGTCAGACTTATGTGGTTATGTCTAACGTGAAAGACAATACAGCAAGATTATTTATCTCTCAAAATGGAAATAGAGCAGGAATCAGGGAGAGTGGGTTTATCAGGAATACACTCTGTATTTGCTGTTGTCTTTATTCCTCAGGGGAAACCCTAAGACTCCACGCAGCTCAAGTGTCAGCTGGGTTACTTGATGATGGTTAACAATTACCAGTTTTCTCTCCGGGAAATAAAGTAGAAATTTAAATACTGCCGCAAGTTGCCATTAGCACTGGTTTTGGCTGTCTATTTCCAAATTAGGACACAGGTGGAAGATGAGGAACCTGCTTGGACTATACTAGGGTCAGTCAAACATCAGATAGTCCCAGGAACGGTGGCAGGCACCTGTAGTCCCAGCTACTCCGGAGGCTGAGGTTGAAAGATCACTTGAGCTCAAGAATTTGAATATTAACACCTCATGTCTTTAAAAAGAACAAAACCAAAAAAAAAAAAAAATAAAAACCAACCCTCTTCCTTCCATTGATTCTGTGGATACATTCTGATTTCACGGCATAGATGATTGCGTTTTTAAGCTACTGATCTTTAAAGAAACTTTGAAGTTTCCATATTTAGCAAATATCCCTATAGTCTGGGGCCACAAAATGTCGCACATACACACAGACACAGAGGTATATTTTATATTCCTAAATGGAACAGCAATTCATTCCAAGTTCCAGAGTTGCCTCCCCCGAGAAAATGCTGGTTCTCCTCACTGCTGACCTCCTCCCTCGGTGGGTAGCCTCCTCCCTTGCTGTTTAACTACCCAGTCCCTTTACTTCTGACCCCGATCCAAGGGTCTCCTATCCCAGAAAATGAATCTAATTACATTTTAGGGCATATTCAAGTGCTAGAGATAAACAAAAAGAAGACAAGAGCTGATGCTGATCGTCGGAGTAACCCTTGAAATTAATGCCTTTAATCAAGCAACCTCAACAGCATAATGCAAAGGCAGAAATAGAATTTAAATTTAAATTGACATTCTACCCTGTGAAAACAAAGGGGCGGGGTGGGGGTAAAATTCACAAAGATGCTTGTACTTTACCCAGTAAACCTCAGACCGCCCTTTTTCTCCCCGGGCTTGCTTTTCATTCTTTGAGATGACAGTTCTGATTCTTCAGCCTCCCCATGAAGAAAAGAAAAATTCCCTCGAAGCTGAACTAAATTCATCAGCAAACAAAATTATATTCATTGGATAAAATGCTAAATGAAAAAAGGCAGGTTTATTTTAAGCCGTCAACAAGCTGTTTTAGTTAATCATGCACAGGGCAGAAGACAGGAGTTTGGTTGCTAAGAAAATGCTTGGCTCGTTTCCATGAGGTCCATGTGATGTGAAATGCATCTGTTCATTTCAATAGTGGAATAGAGAAAAATAAACAGTGCAGGGCATATTTGGTGAGTCACTGCGGAACGCAGGGCCAAAATAACCTGGGTGTTGCCACTTTGTTCTCTATAGTCTTATTGTTAAGACGTTAGCCTTTTCTTATAATTAAAAAGTATAATCTAATAGTGATATGTTGTTAGAAAATAAGTACATATTCATTTTAGATAAATCAGAAAATATAAAATCAGAATATTTAGATCTGCCATCGCACACACACCAGCGTCTTGTGCACGATGGTAGGGGCCTAATGTTTATCAGCAGAATGAGTTAATGTGTATTTTACTTGGAAATATGGGATCATACTATATACGCTTTTCTTTTTTATTTATTCATTTATTTATAAGACAGAGTCTCTGTCACATTAGGTAGAGTGCCCTGGTATCATGGCTCACAGTAACCTGAAACTCCTGGGCTCAAGTGACCCTCTTGCCTCAGCCTCCCAAGTAGCTGGGACTGCAGGTACCTGCCACAGTGCTTGACTACTTATTGTATGTACTTTTATAAACTTCTTTTTCACTAAAATATTTATTATAAACTATTAGATGACCTTCTTTAGCACAGTTTTGATAGTTTCACTGTTGTGGAATGTGTACGTTGTCTGGACCCCAGGTACATCTTCAGCAGCCGGGCACTGAACACCAGCCTCTGCCCAGGCAGGTCAGCACTGCGGTGCTGATGGTGTGTGCATGTGCTCAGTATGTTTTCATTGGACAGCACACTTATTTCTCTTGCTACTGAGACAGTAAATGAAATCTCAGCTGTTCTGATCGCATGCAATTTCAACATTACCACCAACAGATACAGACCATTACTATTTAGAAAGGTGACGACTTTCCATCCGTATCCAGGTAAGTTCACGTAACGGAACAGCCAGAAGTGGCAACCGCTTGACAGACTCCTGCCCATCATAGCAGTGCTCAGAGCAAAGTCAGAATGATCACTGATGCCCATAACATTTTTAAGATTGCCTCTGTGGACTAAGAGGACAGATAAAAAGAACAGTATTAAGTCACCATGTGGAAGAACACATGCATTAGCGACTGCCTTGATCAGTGAAGCCAAGTCATATGATCCAGAAGGCAGGGAAGTTCAGTGCAACAAAATGAGGAGCAGAGAAACACGATTGATATCTCCAAAGAACTCACCTGAATCCACTCTCCTCAGTAAAGAAAAGGTGGAAAACAAAAAAATTCAAGGCAAAAACCGATGGAGAAAAAACAGAAGATCCTTAGAGATTTAGAAAAATCATTAGGTGGCTGAACAAGAATCAGCCTGCGGAGAAAGAAGAGTTTGAATGTTAGCAGAGAAATTGGAGAATGTGCATTCATCAATAGAAGCTTTCATTGGTCAGCTGGTCAGAAAGTAAGCGTGTCCCACCATCCTGTTGCAAACTTTAAATATAGGACCAGCCAGGTACGGTGGCTCACACCTGTAATTCTGGCACTCTGGGAAGCTGAGACAGGTGGATCACTTGAGTTCAGGAATTCAAGACCAGGGTGAGCAAGAATAACATCCTGTCTCTACTAAAAAAAGAAAAACTAGCTGAGCATCATGATGAGCACCTTTAGTCCCAGCTACTCAGAAGGCTGAGGCAGGAGGATCACTTGAGCCCAAGAGTTTGAGGTTGTTGTGAGCTAGGATGATGCCATGGCACTCTACTCAGGGCAACAGAGTGAGACTCTGTCTCCAATAAATAAATAAATGACCAACTCAGTTCAGTCACAGTTTAAAATATATTTAAATTGTGACTTAAGCTGTAGATAGATTAAAAAATGTACAGTAGCTCAAACAGAACAGAAGTTTATTCCTTGCTCCATTTACACTTACCAGTCCGAGGCAGGTGCTCCTTGTTGGTGAATGGTTTGCCTCCACACGTGACTCAGGGACCCTCATTCCTTGTTGGTGAATGATTCTCCTCCACATGTCACTCAGGGACCCTCATTCCTTGTTGGTGAATGGTTCTCCTCCACACAGTGACTCAGGGACCCTCATTCCTTGTTGGTGAAAGGTTCTCCTCCACACAGTGACTCAGGGACCCTCATTCCGTGTTGGTGAATGGTTCTCCTCCACACGTCACTCAGGGACCCTCATTGCTTGTTTGTGAAAGGTTCTCCTCCACACAGTGACTCAGGGACCCAAATTCCTTGTTGGTGAAAGGTTCTCCTCCACACAGTGACTCAGGGACCCTCATTCC
>CAUYTI010098527.1:0-16284 GCA_963575145.1 Galago senegalensis | reverse complement strand
CCTTCTTTATGGCTGCATAATATTCCATGGTGTACATACACCACAATTTATTGATACATTCATGGGTCAATGGGCACTTGGGCTTCTTCCATGACCTAGCAATTATGAATTGGGCTGCAATGAACATTCTGGTACAAATATGTTTATTGTAGTGTGATTTTTGGTCTTCTTGATATATACCTAGCAGAGGAATGCTGCCACTTTCATGTAAGAGTCTTGAATCATAGAGTCTGAAAAAATATAAACCAGGGAGAAGTATTTAGGGACTAGGAAAAACAAGTTGGTTCTATTAAATCAAACAAGCTTGCCTTACTCAAAAAAGCTGGCCCACCTGTTTGAGTGCAGTGCTACTCTACAAAGTAGTAGATCCACAGTGAGAGTGTGGTTAGTGTTTATGTGAACCTATTGTGTAGGATCCATGAAAATCCTGCAACATGTGTGATTTATGTTTTGTTCATTTAGCTTTTTCTCTTCTGCATTCTGGTACATGGAACTTCTCGATCAGAGAAACTTAAAAGTTAAGAATTTTGGTGCAATCATTATGCCACTAACATCATCATTCCATATTACAGTTGGATTTGTACTACACAAGGTAGATGAGAGGAAAAGCAATTTCTTTTCTATGGGAGAACCCCTAGATTGTCTATAGATACTTATTGATAAGTTAAGAAGGTCATATTTATAACTTATAATATATTTTTATTTATATATTTTTAAGATAGCATCCTGACCCCTTGCTAATAAGCACAAGATCTGATCCAGGGGCCTCATGATTTTTGCAACTCATCACATGACACATGCCCCATTCACCCACCTGTGCTTTAAGGTGTAGACTCTACTCCCATGGTACATTTCTAACATCTTCCCACCTGATCCTGCCTTGACTTTGAACTGTGCTTCCCAGGTAGCTACGGCTGACAGGATTAATTCCCAGACTAGACATCTGGAGATAAGAAGGGGATTTGCCATTTACTTGTTTCAGAAACTTAAGGAACTTAATCTTGAGCCTCTTGTATTTATTGGAATGAATGAATATACCAACCTCCTAGAGTTGTCATGTGAAAAAAATTTATTAATGAATTAATTCAAGAATATTTACTGAGTGATCATTATATAAGAGGCACTTTTTTTGGGAGCTAACAGGGAACAAAACCTCAAATCCCTACCTTCCTAAAGCTTGTAGTCCAACATTCAGGACAGACCTGAATGGGCATGGTAAACCCTATGTAAAGTGACAAGTGTTATGGAAGAAAATAAAAAAGAGAAAAAATATTTGGAAGTGTGTAGGAGGGCTTCAACTTTGGAAATGTGGCCAGGCAAGCCCTCACTGAGAAGGCTGTATTTGGGGAAAGACTAGAAGAAAGGAGAGGCCACGCCATTCAGGTATCTGGGGCAGAAGCTTCTCAGGTGGAGGGAACCATGTGATGCCACATTCTTAAGAGGGACTGTGTACAGCGTGTTGGAGGAATAGAAAGGGCTTCTTTCTTGACTGGAGTATAGTACGATGGGGGAAAAATCAAGGGGGACTTTTCTAGGTCCCTGTGATGTTGTTGGCCTTTACTTCTGCTAAGATGTGAAGCTGTTTGAGGGTTTTGCCATAACTGCCTAGATCAGCCTGGTATGTAGCCTAGACCAACTAGATCATGCCTAGACCAGCTCTGGCATGTAGCAGGTGTTCAATAAATGCTTGCTGCTTGAAATATAGATTAGATTTGTTCTTATCCTTCTTCCACCTTAAGCAGGAGCATGAAGGATCAGGGTCATGGCCACTTCATGTTATAATATTTACAAAGTGTGTGAAATCCTTCCAAATTTCCCAGAAATGCCTACAGTAGTTCAACCCTTCTGCATCACTGTCATCATTTGTTTCAAAAGCTGGCAGGGATGATCAATGGTGGCCTGGATTTGCAGTGCAGCAGATTGGTATTTTTATCAATAACTCATTCGTATTAGTGTATTTCTGAAAAGCAAAAAGGATAGTTATAATATTTCCTCTCTATCAACATGGCTAGGAGCTCATTAAATATATTTACTTAGTAGTTTTAGAGTCATTATAGAAGTTAATTATATGGTGCTCAAGAGAGCATAAAAATAGAAAAACAAAGTGAGCTGATCAGAGGGAAAGAATCGCACCTGCTGGTTTTCTTGCATGACCTTGATCTTGAGATAGAATTGTAATGAGCAAGAAGTTGGCTGATAATGTTGAAAGTGAAGTTTCCTCTCCCTCTGTGTTCACAGCTGTTCTGAACTAGCTCCACTCATCTCTGAGAAAATCAGAAAATTAAGGTTAGAGATGTGCGCAAATGAGCACTTGCTATTCAAAACAATAATTTTAAAAACTCCCATGATACATAGTAAGCAAACAAAAAACAGCTGTGAAGTTAACTGTGGCTTTTCTGTCTTTCCTTTCATTTGTTTTTGAAAGGCATTTAACTATCCTGTCTAGTTCTGAGTCTTGCTGGTTGAAGACTGTTCAAGCCACCTCCTCAATCTGAACTTAATGTCCTTTGTGTCCATCAGTACCACAGATATTAGTCAAGGTTCTCCAGAGAAACAGAACCAGTAGGAGAGAGACACAAACACAAACACATAAAGTAAGAAAAACATAACATCTCATTATATATAATATAACAACACATAGGCCATGTATATAAAGAGATTTATTATACAGAACTGGCTCACAGGATTATGGAGGGTGAGAAGTCCCATGATCCACCATCTGCAAACTGGAGACACAGGAAAGCCAGTGGTATAAATTCCAGTCTGAGTCCAAAGGCCTGAGAACCAAGAATATCAATAGTGTAAGTCCCATTCCAAGGGTGGGAGATGAAGGATGTCCCAGACCAAGTGGTCAGAGAGAGAGAGACAGAATTCAACCTTCCTCTACCTTTCTGATCTATTCAGGTTTTCACTGGGATGGGTGATGCCCACCTACATAGAGGAAGGCTACCTGCTTTACTCAGCCCACCAGTTCAATGCTAATTTCTTCTGGAAACGCCCTCACAGACACAACCAGGAGTAATTTAACCAGATATCTGGGCATTCTGTGGCCCAGTCAAGTTAACACATAAAGTCCAACATTGCTCTATATTTTCATTTTTAGCACACTTATATTTCTCTGGCCATTTTCCTTACCTATGAAACAATAAGATCTATTGACTAGTCAGAACTGTGTCACAGGAGTTTTCAGAGTACAAAGTATATTTGAAATGAAAAAATTCTATAATTCAGTTGACAAGGATGAATTTCACAGCTATGAACAATCTTTTCTATGATATGACTATGGTCATGGTGGCAATTATATTCATTCAATATGTTGCAACACATGGGAATAAAACATTTCTGAAATCATAGTTTACTTTTTTCAAAATAACTGCATTTATTAGTAATGTCTATGAAATATTATATAGAGTTACTAATGCATCAACAATTTTCAGGGTAACTGAGAGTGAGATTTGTTGAAATAGATTGATAAAGAAGAAAATTGAAATAAATAAGATTAAGGAGAATGGAATATATGAGATTTATATTTTTCTAGACCAGATAATTATGAACTAACTCAGTTAAATTGGACTCTATGAAAATTGGTCCTTCATAGGTTACCTAGGTGAGACTAATTTGTGTTTGCTGAATTTTAGATATTTTTCAATTTCTTTACATTTTGTTAAAAGCCTGACTAATTGGAGAGAAGTATATTTCAGCATACTGTATAAACATATATTCTGATGAGTTGAAGCTGGGTAGGAATGTATTTGTCTATTTAAATATATTAGGCTTGCCAGCACCCTACTCAGCCTTTGGTAAGAGCACTCTCCTTCTCATTAGGAAGGTGCCCCTTCCTACATTCTTGGGATCTTTTCTTCCCTGCCAAAGTGCCTGGAAGGGGGACAGGCAACTACCTGAGCTTGGACAGTCATGATACCTAATTCCACAACAATAGGCATTATGTTGGAAATATATATGTATGACCCAACTGACCAAAATAAGACTCTTCCTCAATATTTTTTTTTTTTTTAACAGAATCTCACTCCATTGTTCTTGGTAAAGTGCAGCGGCATCATAGATCACAGCAACCTCAAAGTCTTGGGCTCAATCAATTCTCTTGCCTCAGTCTCCCAAGTGGCTGGGACTACAGGCACCCACCAAAATACCCAGCAATTTTTAGAGATGGAGTCTCATTGTAGCTCAGATTGGTATGGAATTCCTAGCTCAAGCAATCCATCCTCCTCGGCCTCCCAGAGTGCTAGGATTGCAGGCATGAGCCATTGCGCCCTCATAATTTTTTTTAAAATTGGAGCTAATAAAAGAATATTAGTCCTTCTTGTGGGCCAGAAGTTGTAGGAATCCAAGCATCTGTGTGGAAGCGATAGGGCCGCATAGTAGACAAGGAGGTGAATGGCAGGAGAGAGGAGAAGCAGAGTGGGAGTCCTTAACTTGAACTGGCCCTTGGTTCCAGCTGTCCTTTGAGACCTAATCCTATCCCCATTCTTTCTGGTAGTTCTGGAGTTGTCCATCGGGCTGAGATTAAGAATGATTGAAGCTTAGGATCTTGGTCTTTGTCATATTGTATCTCTGACAGCATTGAGGCTGGATAATATCTTCCACATTCATTTAAAAACCTTGGAAAGCCCCCAAATGAGTTTATTGTCTTATGTTGAATCTAAAACTTAAATTACTTAGTTGTGTTTATTAATGACGCTTTAAAATAGCTTATTTATGTTTATCTTTAATTCAGATGCACTCACATGCGCTATGTCTGTAGTAGACATTTTAGACAAAAGTTGGGACTGCAAACTAACCAGCTCTATGAAGGCAACTTAAAATATGACCTTTAAATTTTTTAGTGTATATTTTTGTACTGCTAGCTTTCCTTCTATATAACTTTATCTTTATAAAGAGAATTTCCAGCTCTGATAACCAACAAGGATTTATGCTATATCTGAGCACTTTTATTGAGCCACGTATATTTGTTGTCTTGTAGAAACGTAAAACATATACTGTATTGTAGCTCACACACAAGTACATACACAGATGCCTGCAATGGAACTAGTATGATGCAATTTGCCATGCATGAAGCTAAGACTATCTCCACTTTAATTACCGGCTTTTTGCAACATGTTCTAATGATAAAGGCAAGTTCACTGGTATTTTCTTTAAAAGTCAGTTTTTTTTTCTCACAAAAAGCCCACCTTTTGTTTTTATTTTGTACTACTTCTTTTACTGGCCATTCATGAAAACAATTATCTGTGGTCTTCCAGGAGTCTGTTGAAGCATCCCATAGTCATCAGTGTTTATATGGAGAGAAACATATTGCCATCTTTAACATCAACAGAAGTGGCATTTTCATAATGGTGCCTGACATTTCTAGGTTGTGAGCCCCTCTTTATCTCTTTCACTAATGGAAATAGACTTTGTGGCCTTCTTGTTCACTTCACAATTGTACATAAATGCTTTTATACAAATGGGGGGATTCATTTTATTATTTCATGAAAGTTGGGGAAAAAAAGATGAAGGGAGCAAGTTGCCAGACAAACCAAACATGCTTTTAAAGAATAGTTTAAATTCTGTGAATCAAAGTAGAATCGTGCCATAAGTAGTAGGAATGGTGAGTTTGTATGATCTTTGCCAATGGTGAGTTTGTATGCTCTTTCTATGCAGGAGTAAAGGACAGAACACTTCTAAAAGAGGTATTCACACAGCTGAGCTATATTGGTTCCCTGGTATCATTTTATATTTAGTTGTTATTAGGTCTTGATGACTTAATGAAATTCAATTGATCGATTCTGGAGAAAAAGCTCTCAAAATGTCAGTGGGCAATATTTGCACCCAGGATTTTCAACAAGTCCACTTTGACCAGGTCCCGTTCTCTAGGGAAGTGCTAGAATGGTGAGGTGACTTGTGATTTGTTCCTTGAAGTTTTACATGTTGGGGAAATCACTTGTAACAGAAAGAATTAACAGTTGAATCTAATACAGTTGTGGGTTGGGGTAGATACTGTTTATATTCTGGAAGAGAAAACTGTATTTTATTTTCTAGTACTGTAAAATCTGGAGGCTGAATGGCTATTCTATCCTCACACAGTGCAGTCGGACAAGGGTGCTCTGAGATGGTGGAAGAAGGTCAGTGAAGGTACTGATGAACTTTTTTTTTTTTTAAAAACCAAACAAAAACTTTAATTGATATTTTTCTAATCATAATCCTTAATTTGTATTTTTTGTTTTTCAATGTTTTAATATTTATTGTGAAGTTATTTTAATACCAATACAAATAGCCTAGCTTTACTTTATTTTTTTTATTGTCATTTTTACATAGATCATGAATACATTTATGCCATTAAGGATTCAATGTGTTGATTATTTGTACAAATTGGAATGTTTACTTCAAACTAATCACCATAGCTTTCGCCTCATTTACCCAATTACAACGTTAAGACATTTGTGTTCTACACCTTATAGATCCAACCTGTACTTGCAATATGCTCCATAGGTGTGGTCCCCCTACTAACCCTCCCTCTATTGACCCACCTCCTGCCTTCCCATCTCCTGCCCCTTACTTCTTTCATTGTAGGCTATAGTTGTCTTTCATTTTTCATATGCAAGTGTGAGTGATTATACATTGGTTTCACAGTAGTACTGAGTACATTGGATAATTTTTTCTCTACTCCTGAGATAATTTACTAAGAAGAATTTTTCCAGCTCCATCTATGTAAACAAAAAAGAGGTAAAGTCTCCATTTTTTTAATGCTGCATAGTATTCCATGCTATACATATACTACAATTTATTCATCCATTCATGGGTCGATGGGCACTTGGGCTTCTTCCATGACTTGGCAATTATGAATTGAGGTGCAATGAACAATCTGGTGCAAATATTTTTATTGCCAACTGATTTTTGGTCCTTTGGATATATACCTAGAAGAGGAATTGTAGGTTCAAACGGCAGTGTTGAGTGTTCAATAAACTTCCTTCCAAAAGGAACATACTAGCTTGCATTCCTACCAGCAGTGCAGAAGTGTTCCCTTTTCCACATCCATGCCAAAATCTATAGTTTTGGGATTTTGTAATGTGGGCTACTCTTACTGGAGTTAGATGGTATCTCAGAGTGGTTTTGGTTTGAATTTCTCTGATGATTAAAGATGATGAGCATTTTTAAATGTGTCTGTAGACTATGCACCTATCTTCCTCAGAGAAGCTTCTGTTCATGTCTCTTACCCACAATTAAATGGGATCACTTGTTTTTTTTCTTAGTAATAGGTTTGAGTTCTCTGTCGACTCTGGTTATTAGACCTTTTTCAGAAATATAACTTGCAAAAATCCTCTCCCATTCTGAGGGATTTACTTAGTGTGTTCTTGGCAGTGCAGAAGCTTTTTAATTTGATCAGATCCCAGTAATGTATTTTTGATGTCATTTCAATTGCCTGGGATGTCCTCCTCATACAGTATTCCCCCAGACCAATTTTTAAAAGTGTTTCCCCTGCAGTCTCTCTAAGAATTTTTATTGTTTCATGTCTAAAGTCTGAATCCTTTACCTAGTGAGAGTCAATTTTTGTTAGAGGAGAAAGGTGTGGGTCTAGTTTCAGTCTTCTACAGGTTGCCAGCCAATTTACCCAGCACCATTTCTTGAATAGGGAATCTTTCCCTCAATTTATACTTTTGATAGGCTTACCAAATATCAAATAACTATAAGTGTCTGTGTTTACCTCTTGGTCTTCAATTCTGTTCATACATCTACCTCTATTTTTGTGCCAGTACCATGCTGTTTTGATCACTATCAATTTATAGTATAGTCTGAAGTCCGGAAGCATGATTCCTCCCAATTTGTTTTTATTTCTGAGTAATGTCTTGGCTATTTGAGGTTTTTTATGTTTCCATATAAAACAAAGTACTAATTTTTCCAGGTCATTAAAGTATAACAGAGGCGGTTTAATAGGGATCGCATTAAATCTGTGGATTGGTTTAGGAAGTATAGACGTTTTAACAATGTTGATTCTTCCCAGCCATGAGCATGGTATATTTTCCCATTTATTAACATCTTCAGCTATTTCTTTTCCCAAAGTTTCATAGTTCTCTTTATAGAGATCTTTCACATCCTTAGTTAGATACACCCCCAGATATTTCATCTTCTTTGGCACTATTGTAAAGGGAATAGAGTCTTTGATTGTTTTTTTCTCCTTGACTTTTGTTGGTGTAAATAAAGGCCACATATTTGTGAGTGTTAATTTTGTATCCTGAGACATTTCTGTATTCCTTGATCAATTCTAGGAATTTTGTAGTTGATTTCCTGTGGTTTTCCAGATATATAATCATATCATTGGTGAAGAATGACAGTTTGATCTCCTCTAGTCCTTTTTGGATCCTCTTGATGGCCTTCTCTTGCCTAATGGTGGTGACTAAGTCTTCCATTACAATTTTAAAAAGCAGTGGAGACAGTGAGCAACATTGCCTGGTTCCTGATCTGAGTGGAAATGATTTCAATGTTACTCCCTCAATACGATATTGGCTATTGGTTTGCTGCAGATGGCCTCTATAAGTTTAAGAATTGTTCCTTCAATACCTATTCTCTGAAGGGTTCTGATCAAGAAAGATGCTGGACATTATCAAAAGCTTTTTTTGCACCAATTGATGGAATCATATGGTCTTTGTTTTTTAATTTGTTTATGTGATGTATTATATTTACAGATTTATGTATATTGAACCATCCTTGGGGCCCTGGGATGAAACTCACCTGGTTGTGATATATAATTTGTTTGATGTGTTGTTGGATTATGTTTGCTAGGATCTTATTGAGTATTTTTGCATCAATATTCATCAGAGATATTGGTCTATAATTTTCTTTTCTTGTTGAGTCTTTTCCTGGTTTGGAGATGAGGGTGATATTTGCTTCATTGAATGTGTTGGAAAGTATTCCTTCTTTTTCTATGTTTTGGAAAAGGTTAAGTAATATAGGTACTAGTTCCTCTTTAAAAGTTTGGTAGAATTCTGATGTGAAGTCATCTGGTCCCGGGCTTTTCTTTTTGGGGAAATTTCTTATATTTGATGCTTTTTCAGAACTTGTTATAGGCTTGTTCAACACTTCCACTTTTTTCTGGCTAAGTCTAGGAGGGTGACATGTTTCCAAGTATTGGTCTATTTCCTTCAGATTTTCAACTTCTGAGAATAAAGTTTTATGTAATATTCATTAAGGATTTATTGAATTTCTGAGGCATCTGTTGCTATTTGGCCTTTATAACTTCTGATTGATGATATTTGGGATTTTACTCTTCTGATTGTGGTTAGGTTAGCCAAAGGTTTATCTATTTTATTGACCTTTTCAAAAAGCCAACTTTTTGATTGGTTGATCTGTTGTATGATTGTTTTGTTTTCCATTTCATTCAGTTCTGCTCTAATTTTAGTGATTTCTATCCTTCTGCTGGGTTTAGAGCTGGAATATTCTTCCTTTTCCAGTTGCTTGAGACATTCCTTTAAGTTGTTGACTTCCTCTCTTTCTGTTATTTTGAGGAAGGCTTGCAGCGCTATAAGTTTCCCTCTGAGTCTCCCAGAGGTTCTGATAGTTCATGTCTTCCTTATAGTTTTCTTCCAAACATTTGGTAATATCCTTCTTAATCTCATCCATGACCCAGCTATCATTTAGCATGAGGTTATTTAGTTTCCATGTTTTTGTATGAATATGCAGATTCCTGTTGTTATTGATTTCAAATTTATTCCATTATGGCCTGAGAATATACAAGGAATGATGTCTATTCTTTTAAATTTGCTGAGGTTAGACTTATGACCTAATATGTCATCAATTTTGGGATGACAAGAAGAATGTATACTCAGTTTTGTTAGGATAAAATGTTCTGTAGATGTCTATTACATCTAAATGTTGAATGGTTAAGTTTAAATCTAAAATTTCTTTGCTTAGCTTCTTATTGGAGGATCTATCCAACACTGCCAAAGGGGTGTTAAAATCTCTGACTATTATGGTGCTGGAGGAAATCACATTGCTCATGTCTATTAAAGTCTCTCTTATAAATTGAGGTGCATTCTGATTGGGTGAATAAATGTTAATAATTGAGATCTCATCATGTTGAGTGTTGCCCTTAACAAATATGAAGTGACCATTTTTATCTTTCCTTACTTTTGTTGGTTTAAAGCCCTATTGTATCTGTGAATAAAATTACAATTGCTTTTTTCTGATTTTCATTTGCCTGAATTATAGATGACCATCCCTTCACCCTCAGTCTGTTTATCTTTTAAGGTAAAGTGAGATTCTTGAATGCAGAAGATGTCTGGCCAGAGTTTTTGTATCCAGTCAGCCAACCTGTACCTCTTTAGAGGGCAATGTAAGCCATTCATATTAATTGAGAGTATTTATAAGCCAGATAGCATTTTGGGTATCAAGTTTTTCAAAAGTCCAGTGGACAGTTTTAATCCTTTTGCCATTGTGGAAGTTGGAACTTGATTAAAAGTTTCTGTGTGAGTTCACTTTGGTGGTGGAGGATTGTGCTGTTCATTATGGAGGATAGATCTGAGAATATCCTGGAGAGCTGGTTTAGTTATGGCAAATTTCTTCAACATGCATGTCATTAAAGTATTCAATTTCTCCATCATAGATAAAACTCACTTTAGCTGGATACAGGATCCTGGGTTGAAAGTTATTTTGTTTAAGGAGATTAAATGTCGATGACCACCCTCTTCTGGCTTGAAAAATTTCAGCAGAGAGATCTGTAGTCATTCTAATATTCTTCCCCTTGTAGATTATGGTTTTCTTACATCTGTATGATTGCAGAATTTTCTCCTTCATATTAATTTTGGCAAAGATAATTATAATGTGTCTGTGAGAATTTTTATTTGGGTTGAGTCATGCCAGTGTTCTGAAACTGTCTGCTACCTGAATTTCAGAATCTCTTGGCATGTCTGAAAAATTCATGAAGTAAAGCATGTGTACCCTTCACACCTACCTCATTACTTTCAGGAATTCCTATAAGGAGAATATTAGATCTCTTTGAATTATCCCAGAGCTCTCTGATAGAATGATCCATTTTTGTTCTCCACTTATTTTCCTCTTTGAGCATTTGGGAGCTTTCAAAAGCTTTGTCTTCAATATCAGAGATCCTTTCTTCTGCCTGCTCCATTCTGTTACTGAGGGATTCTATGTATTTCTCATATCTTTGAGGGTTGTAAGTTCTTGCCTCAATGTGTCAAAAATATTTGGTAATTTTTGTCTGTGAATTCAATGAATTATTGAGACATCTTTTGAATTACTCCTTGAAATTCTAATTTCATCTTTACCTCCATTCTGTTGATCTTATTCACTATCCAAATTCTGAACTCTATTTCTGATATCTCAGCCATTTGTGTGTGAATGGGATCTTGTGCTGTATCTGACAGAAAACTCGGGGGAGTTTATTTACTCTGATTATTCATGTTACCAGAGTTTTTCCTCTGATTCCACCTCATGATAGTTTTTCACCATTGGCTAGATGGGCAGGTAAGGTGAAGTTGGATTGGGAGTTCCTGGAATTGTGGTTAACCATCATCCTCTGGGACTGATGACTTCAGCTTTTTCCCCTATCACTTTGCAAAGACCTGTATAGTATTACAGTCTGTGGCTGAGGAAACCTGCTTGGTGTGGTGGGGTTCGGTGGCTCTGTCTTGTATTTAGCTGGTTCTTGTCCAAGCCTAGTAGATCAGTGACTCTGGTGAAGTCTTAGCTGTGGAGAAATACAAGCAACTAAGACACCTCACCCCCCATGGACAACAACTGGAAGAGGAAAATCAACCATTCCCACTATCACACGACCAGGGTACTACCAGAGCAGGTCCTTGGGTGATTGACTCAGGTTAGGAGTTCCAAACCAATTGACCCAGTAAGTATGAACTCTGAAGTGGGAAATCTTGAAAGGTCTCCAGCAACTAGATGGCAGAGGTCTACTGGCTGCTCAAATTTGGCTCACTCTGGTGCTCTGTGGAGTCAGAAAGGCCCACCTGGTAGCAGAGTTGAACCTAGACATGGTATCTCTTTCTTCACTTTGCTCCTCTTTCATGCCTAGTCACTGGTGACCCCACAGGGCTTAGGTCCTGCTCCCTCCAATAAGCAGATGTGCCAGGGCTTTGTGCCTATTGGAGTCAAAGGAAGGTCAATGCCCCTCTGGCCTGGCCACTACTGTCTGCCACCAGCTGGCTGGGGCAGATGAGGCCTGCCTGTCTCGGGTACTCAATAGCCACTGGTGAGTGTTCCACTTGAACTCAGTCTAATCCTGAGGGTAACAAGTCAGCAAATGCTTTTCTCCATCAGCCACCATGCCTTTGCCTCAGTCGCTCTGCAGCACCAGATTCCCCATAGAGTGAGTTCTAGTTTCTTCTGGCAGTCCTCAGAGTTGGGGAGGTGTCTCTCCAAGATTAAACCCCAGTAGGATCACTCTATTATTGCTAAATCTTTGTGGGAAATGACCCTGAGCAGCTCCCAGGTGACTGCCATGGCCAGGGAGATCTGGCTGTAAGAGCAGCTCCTGGAGTATGGGTCACACGGATCTAGCAGCAGGGTGGGGGATGCTGCACATGGTTCTGGCAGTGCCTGGTGCCTGGTGACTTTGGTAAGGAGAGCGCTCAGCTTACAATTCTGGCCAGGCTGGGTGCTGTGTGGAGGCTGCTGCAGGCTGGGGGGGCAGAACACAGGACGTGAGGCTCTGGCTCAGGGGTGTGCATGGGGTGCTTGGTCCGGCAGGGCAGGGGGCACAGCTCATGAGCCTCCTCCTGCAGTCTCTGCAGGGGTTAGGCTTCTGGTTCATCAGGCAAGAGGGGGAAGGGTGGACTAGAAGTTTAGAATGGCAGGGAAAACACTATTTCAATTTTCTGCCTGGCAAGAGAATGCTCGGGGTCACAACAGGGTCCCTCTGGGGAAACCTCCTACAGCTATCACCCATGAAGTGAGAAAAAAGGTCCTCAGTTCACCACATGCCTGGAGAAAACCTACAGGAGCAAACAAAGAGAAAAAGAAATAAAAAAAAAATGATTTTCTTGGTGGGGGGAGATGTACACTTTTCCTTTGGGATGAATTTTGTACCTGAAGTTTGCTTTCTTGGAGTTGCAGCTTGCCTCAGCAGAGGTGACCTGCAATTATCACTCTTCTCTCCTGGCTTGGCTTCCAGTCTTCAGCTTAATTGGGTACTTTCTAGACATTATCCTTCCCTCTGGATGGGAGCTTCTGTCAGAGGCTGGCTCCGGTTGGCCATCTTGCCCCTCCCCTAGTTTAGCCTTATTAAAGGAATTTCTGTTTGTGTAAAAAATTTAAAATACTCAGAAAATTAAAAATAAGAAAAACAATAACTCATTTTCTCATCATCCAGAAATAATGATTGTTAAAAGATTGACAATATCTACTTTTAGTCATTTTTCTAAGCAGAAGTACACTAAAGAATCAATTTTTTAATTTTACATATTATGGCATTATTTCCTTTTCTTCTTTTTATGTTTTTTTTTCTGTGAACATTTTTTTTATTAAATCAAGATTGTATTAAATGCATTTATGGGGTACAATGTGCTTTTTTTTTAAGATTATAAGCTACAGACTTATTTGTCATGGTTCTGGAGGCAGCAGTACAAGTTTAAGGCAGATTCGGTGATAGGTGAGAGCTCAATTCTAGGTCCTTACATGGTGCCTTCTTGCTGCATCCTGGAATGCTGGTGGGCCTAAAATATGCTGATTTTATATACAATTTGTAATGCTTTCATCAAGCTAGTTAACATAGCCTTCACCTCCTTTTCTGCTTTTTAAACATAAAGATATAATAAAATTTCTTCAACAAGAACTACAATGGGGCCATTGTATCGTATCCTAAGAATATACAAAGTTTCAAATTTGTTGTTTTGGGAAACTTAACAAAGTTTACAGCTTTTTTGCCAAATAAAATAACGCTGTAGTTTATATTTTAGTAGCAATTTGGGTAACAAATATTAGAGTTGAAGCTGTGTGTGTCATATAACCTTGAAGGGTATCTTAATTTATATATTTGAGAGAAGCTCTTACCTTTGTGCTGTTAAAGGAGACGTGTATATTGCTGGACTAGTTTATACACAGCTCACTGTGTGTCAGTAGGATGTTATATGATAAATTGTGGTTTGTTTACACCATGCAATAATATATAGACTTGCACAGTGAGTATAGGACACAGTAAGTAGAGTACGGTTGAGTGTGCATTGAACAAACTACATCTATATTGAGGTAATGTGGATGAATCCCCAAAACTTAAGGTTAGGATCCAGAGGAAAGGGGAAAAAGGATTCATAGTATATAATTAAAAAAAATTTAAAACATAAATTTGCCATGCATACATTGTTCATGGATGTCTCAGCAGCATATCTCCCCACCCAACAGCCTTCTCCACTGATGCTAGAGCCAAAATATCCATGTTCTTTTCAAAAGTGAGTCCTCCTTTTGTACACAAGGTCAGAGCCTGTTACCCTCCACAGGGGCTGTACTCCAGTTGCTCTCCCCACCACCTTCTGCACTGTCCATTTTTCCTATTCTCTTGGACAACTAACTTCCATCATTTAAAAAGCAAAACAAAAACTCTCTAAATCCCTCTTGTCCCAGCATAATTGTCTATTACCTTTTAACGGGATATGTCATTAAGTGTATTGCTTATTGTACATCTCCCCCTAAGTTGAAAGTAAGCTCCAGCTGCACCAGAGCAAGGATTGCTGTCTCTTTGTTCAGAGATGTATCTCAGACACCTGGAATAAGCTCTAGTTCAAACAGTTGGTTTTGACCAAGGCTGGCACGTGACACACATAAAAACATGGATACATCCCAGGTATGATGACCAACAACTTCAGAAGAGGGGATCCTTGGAGGGTGTAGGAAAGAGGAAAACTCAGAGCTTTAGCTATTCACAATACAGTAGAACCTCCATTGTTGACCACCCCTCTACACTGACCCCCTCCTTAAGCTGAGTTAATTGTCACAGAACAGACATGCACCACATGTATGTATGGTGGGCCTAGTTCTTTTTTTAAATTTCTTATAGCATAACTGTGTACATTAATGCAATCATGGGGTACAGTGTGCTGCTTTCATACACATTTTGAAATACTCTCATCAAGCTGTTTAACATAACCTTCATGTCATTTTCTTAGCTACTGAGTTAAAACATTCATACTCTGCTTTTAGAAAGATTCACTTGTACCCTTGTAAGATAAACCATAGAGGTGACCCCACCAATCTCTCTCCCTTCCCCCATCCACCCCCCTCACCTCCCACTCCCATCCTCTGCCCATATTCCTAAGGCTATAATTAGGTTATGACATTCCTATAAAAGCTATGAATTAGTTTCAAAATAGGGCTGTGTACATTGGATACTTTTTCTTCCATTCTTGAGATACTTTGCTAAGAAGAACACTTTCCAATTCCATCCATATAAACATGAAGGAGGTAAAGTCTCCATCTTTCTTTGTTTTTTAATTTGTTTATGTGCTGAATTATTTTTATAGATTTACATATATTGAACCAGCCTTGATACCCTGGGGTAAAACCCACTTGGTCGTGGTGTATAATTTGTTTGACGTGTTGCTGAATTCTGTTGGTTAGGATTTTGTTGAATATTTTCACATCAATATTCATTAGTGATATTGGTCTATAATTTTCTTTTTTTGTTGGGTCTTTTCCTGGTTTGGCGATCAGGGTGATGTTAGCTTCATAGAATGTGTTGGGTAGTATTCCACCTTTTTCTATGTTTTGGAAAAGGTTGAGTAATATCGGTACTAGTTCCTCTTTAAAAGTTTGGTAGAATTCTGATGTGAAGCCATCTATCTGGTCCTGGGCTTTTCTTTTTAGAGAGATTTTGTATAGTTGATGCTATTTCAGAGATTGATATAGGTCTGTTCAAAATTTCCACTGCATTCTGGCTAAATCTTGGGAGATGACATGCTTCCAGTTATTGGTCAATTTCCTTCAGATTGTCATATTTCAGGGAATAAAGTTTCTTGTAATATTCATTAAGGATTTTTTGAATTTCTCAAGGGTCTGTTGTTACTTCATCTTTACCCTTTCTGATTGACAAGATTAGAGACTTTATTCTTTTTTTCTTGGTTAGGTTTGCCAAAGGTTTATTGATTTTGTTGATTTTTTTAAAAAAACAACTTTTTGATTTGTTGATCTGTTCTATAATGCTTTTGTTTTCAATCTCATTTAATTCTGCTCTAATTTTGGTTATTTCTTTTCTTCTACTGGATTTGGGATTGGAATGTTCTTCCTTTTCCAGGTGCTTGAGATGTCCCATTAAGTTGTTAACTTCTTCTCTTT